>CAVNYN010269484.1:0-75568 GCA_963692815.1 Nyctanthes arbor-tristis
TCAGTGAATGGATGGGAGACTTGATAAATAGTGAGTCAGAGTCAACCCCATAATTTTAATTTTATCTTGTTGACTTCGAAATTAATTTTTTTGACTTGGACTTAACACCAAACCACTCAATGCCATCATAATTCCCTTTATTTATGAATTGATAGTAATAATTTATTAATCACTGAAATACTTAGATTCATAATTGAAACGAGATAGCAATTCAATGCTTTGAGAGTATATCCAATGTCAAATTTCCAGGCATGATGATTGAGGAGAGAGGTAGAGAGAGAATGTTGTTATTTCCTTTGAAGAAGAATAAAATAAATGTAGAATAAACAGCTTAAAATGTGAAAAAGATAAGAAGATATAGAAACAAATTCAAAATAGTACTGGAAAAAATGCCTATATTAGCAGGTGTTTAAAAATGATGATGAAAAATTAATAAAAAATGATGTAAAAGTGGAGTAAACAGAAAAGTGATTAAATTTAAAACAAAAATTTGAAGAAATATGAGAACTAGTACTACCACGTCAACACCACATAAAGGTATTGACATGTCATCAATACACGATGGGAATTGATGATGTGGCACTGCTATACCGTTATCCAGGTAGATATGGGCAGACATGGCAAAGGGTGAAAGAGGTCATTTCTATATTATTATAGTTTATATTCCACTAGAGATTGTTAAGCAACAACATGCAACCTCAAAGAAGTGCAAAACCAGGATCACGCCTTTAGCATGAGCAATACGTTTTTCCTATACTGATGAGTGATGACTAAGCTAAATAGGGCATTTACAGGACACACATTTCTTCTACACTTGAGGCTGAGAATACGTGCATAGAAGAAAACAAAACATTCTGTTAGGAATTTTTTTTTTATTTATGTAAATGTACTAATTTTGTCTCTTGTGAAATTCGGGTTTATTCATTCCAATTGTTTTCTCAATCATTCTAGATAGATACAGTTGTATAAATGGGAGACCTTTCCTTTGTATACTCGTCCTTCGGAGAGATTCAATTGAAGAAGATTTTTCCACACCTCATATAAAGAATAAAAATAAAGAAATTGATTTTAAAAATAAAGAATAAAAGAAATTGAAAAAGCTTTTTAATGCCTGAGCTTCACGTAGGTGTGTTTAGCTTACAAAGATTGGAATTTGGGGTTGATGTTTTTCAACGCCTCATATAATTATTGTCCCAAAGACAGTGGCGGAGATACGGGTGACCAGCACGATCCCGAACTACCCCATTTTTAAAAATCATTTTTTGTCCTTTGAGAGACTTAAAATATATATATATATATATATATATATATAGAAATGATGCGACCAATAGCGGAGATAGGTGTGACCTTTTTTTTCATTTGTTTTCTTTCTTTGATAGAGATGCTCATAGGTTTTCTTGTTCCTCAACTTTCATGGTGTGACGTTTTTTCTTTCTTCAAGCAGTCATCTAGTTTCATTGGGGCCGTTCACTTTTGTGAGGAAAAATAACCCCCAACTTAATTTCTTTGATACCATTGTTCAAAAATATATCACTTTTTCCATTCAATTCATGCAACGGAAATACTAAAACACAAAACGAACAAGAAAGAGAGAAAAGCACATTTAATTTAACGCCAAAGAGATATTTTTATTAATAAGAAAAATCTTACAGTATAATATTTTTCTCACCCTCACAATCTCTTCCTAACCAAACTAGAGTGGTCAAAGAAAAACATATGTAACACCCCCGTTCGTGCAGTTTTCCTTTGATCTCTTTAGTTTCTCTAATAACTAATCGACACGCAATCCACCATAGCAATCAATACCCCATTACTGCCTATATGCAATTCGTCTCGACAAAACCGTAATCTGTCCCAATTCTTTTTCTTTCTCCATTTTCTTTTCTCCCTCTTCCTAATTCTTTTTTCAATTTTTGGCCCTGCTCGTGTCTCTTTTTGTGCCATGAATCTATTTACTTATAATACAATTTAATGCCAAATTTTCCTAATTAAATTCGAAGACTTTTCCCTTATTTTCCTTTTCTTTTCTTCCACACCAAGACAAATTCTTGTCTTCCACTCCAATAACTTAATTAGGCCTTTTTTTAACAAATCCTTCAACTTTGACACATAATTTTGAATGAATACTCAACATCTTTGACGTACAAATCTCATTTATATGTACCTTTTTTTTTTTGGTTTGGGGGGGGGGGGACTAAAATGGTAGTTTGATTTGGACATAGGAATACTACAAACTCTCTTTTAAATTGGAAGATAGAAAAACAGATTATTAAAGTTAAATAAGAAAAAATTGAATTAGAAGTATTCGCCACTTGCACCAATTTGAGTTCCATGCTAACAGTTCCCAAGCTCCAGCCGTCAGTTCTAGATGTCGACTATCTTATGAGGATAAATGCTCTAGTCAGGGGCAATGGCAATTCATTCATCATAAAATACCCTATTAATATTTTAATTACCTTTCAACCCGATGTTTTATCTTTCAACCTTAGAATATCCAAAAGATTAGTTCAATCGATGACTACCCTTCAGCTTTTGATAAGGACAAAATATTTGCAGTGTTTTTCATTGCTTCGCATGCTAAGGTATTCCTAGCTAAGTACTCCAAAAGCTAGAGCGTGCGTAATAGGGCCGAGCTTCAAACTTGCTAGTTTTGGCTTTGTAAGTCTGAATCAATATTAGATTGTACTCAACTCTACTCTAAACAAGATTTTAGTTGAAAATTCAAAAAAAAAAAAAACGTCCTTCTCACAAGTTTTTCCAAAGGGATCTCCATTAGCCACTGGCATATCAGAAGCTATTCTCAAAGTAATGTAGAATGGAGAAGTTAACCAACTGGAAAAATGCATGCATTCATTTTCAAATTGCTCGACTTCATCAACTCAGGTTGTTGATGATACGCTCCGTCCCAAGCTATCCTATTAGACCTGATATGTAGCGTGCGCCAACGATGGATACTAGCTTCGCCGAGACCCACTGACAAGGCAAACTAAAAATTTGACTTGAAACATTTATAACTTTCTGGACTAAATTGATTTTATAAAAACTTTTAGCAGAGTATCCTTTGTAAATTGGACATGTCCGACTTGAAAATATATTACCTCATCTATACAAATCATAGAAGTAAAGTGGATACACTTTTTCCTTCAATAAATTAACCCAACGCCAAGATGTGAAATTATAGCGATTTTCAACATGTTTAAACTTAAAGTAAATATCAACACCAAAATGCATGTAGAGAAATATAAATGTGCAAAGTTTGAATGATTCCAAAACAATGACTTATGAAAATTAAATTTCCAACCATGATCAAACATGTTAAAAGTGTAACAAAAATATTAAATTGATTCAATGGAATAGTAGCTGGTTGAGAACTCCACAAGCAACCAAATATATGTTCAAGTTCGATCCTCTCTATGAGAAAAACATTAGAATATATACTAGTTGGTAACTCAGTGAGTAGATAAGTTCGTAAATATATATATATACACACACACACTTTTCCATATTATTTATGTAACCCCCCACAAAAATTTAAAATCAAATTATAAGACGTATGCTATTTTTATAATTAATGGAGGGTGCTAGTTTTACCAAATTTATAGGATATTTGTCATTTCTATAAATAAGTGGTTTCTATTTTGCCATGTGTCTAAAGACACATGTCATTTTTGTAAATAAAAAATGATAGATTTGCCAACTGTCTAACACACTTAGCAGATTTGCAATTCACAGATTCCATATGCTATTTAAATTCAATTAAATCCTAGCTTCTATATAAACAAGGCAAATGGAGCTTCCTTCAAACCCACCACCACCAGCCCTCAATTTCCCAATAAGTATGTGAATTGCTTCCATTGGTAATATAATGAAAATTGATTGTTTAACAGATAATTTGGGCATAAGAGAATTGAGAAGAGAAAAGAAGAGTTAAGCTTTCAGGAGATCGGAAGAGCGTCGTGTAACCGGTATTTTGATTCACTTTCTCTTGTGCATAATGTTTTCATAAGAAATGCATGAATTTTTGATGCATTGTTATGGAAAGAAAGATTGGTTTATTGTATTTGTATCGCTAGTTAATGCTCTACCCGTTTTCAATTGCTTTGTGATAACATGACTTTGCTGTGTGGTCTAGGCCAATTTGAATCTTTGTGGCCTTACTATGTAGCCTTGGCCAATTTGAATCTTTGTGGCCTTTCTATGTAGCCTTGGCCAATTTGAATCTTTGTGGCCTTGCCGTGTGGTCTTGGCCAATCACGTGCGCACCACAAGTAGTAGTTAAACTAGTGATAGGGCCCATTTGTGCATTGAACGGGTTTATGCATCGAAAAGCTTTGTGCAGTGAATGGTTTTCTTGAAACTGAATCTTTTAAATGAAAGGCGAGTCAAGATATTTGGTTATTCACTGAGTAAGTTGTGCTCACCCCTTCCTTCTCCTTTTACAACCTTGTGGGTATTGAATTAAAAGTTTTGTGGTCGGATTGTCCCAAGGATGGAGAAAATACATGTATATGATCGAGACTTCGGTGCGTGGCAGAGGTTTCGTTGTGAGTGGCCACAATAGTTATTGTAAAATGATATGAAATGTAATAGTGTTTGAATTGTATTTGTAAAGTCTCACCCTCGATTTTGAATTGTGATATATATATATATATATTTAAAAGCTTCCGCTATCGATATTTCGAGATAATATGGTAATGAAATTGGGGACGTGACAATTTATATAATTTAAAAACTAAGAATTCTAAGTGTGCTTTACAAACATTTTCTGAGTTTAAATAATACTAGATCTTCATATCTTAATACTACTAAAATCGTAGAAGAGCCGGATAATAGCTTTGCTGAAAACACTGCATACTAAGTTTAAAAGTGAAATTTGAATCATGGAATTTGAATATACTATTAACTGTAATTGAGTTTTGAAATCTAAATTGTGTAATCTGAATATACGATATTTGAATAGCTAGTTGAAAATTCCTGTCATCTTTACCACTGAGCAATAACACTAGCATACAGAGTAATCTCAATGCACATAGTAAACTACTCAAAAACTGAGCTCATATCTGACAGCTGAAAAGTCATATGTATACAGAGCAAACCCGAAAGACTAATACTACCATACATGGCCTAAATCCTTTGTATGCATGATGACGGGTCCCAAAGACTTGTATATAGCTAGTCTAACACCAAAGAACAAATCAAACTAGTGCAGAGCGGGTAATCACTCAAGCTAGTCTAACACTGTGGAGCATATCACACTGGTGCTAAGTGGGTAACATCATTTAAGCTAGTCTAACACCATGGGACATATCACAATATTGCAGAGCGGGTAAAGTTCACATGGGTACTTTGGTGGTTTTGAAAATAATTCTCATACTATGCTTTTCTTAAGAATCTCATAACACGACTTAATATGCTTTTGTAAAAATTCTTAACATAATAACATAATTATTTCCTTTTTGAAATCTCATTCTAAAAATAATAACATGCTTAATCATTTATCAACTTCATATATTACCATAATAAGGAAGACATGGTAGACTTTTAGAAAGTAAAACATTTAATGAGATAAAATAAAAAACATGCTTAAAATTTGGGAAAAATATTTTTTCACTCACAGAGTTGAACAGTATAGCTAGCTCGACTGTCATGCCTTTCAAAACATCTCTTCACAACATGTAATAATAATGTAAAGATCCAATTTAATATCTGATGCCCTTGTTTCGAATAAGAAATATAAATCCACTTAATTCTTTAGAAACGAGATCACTTGTTATATTAAATTCCAATCATTCAATTATTGCCCTTATGATTTCCAATTATCCTCTACTTACAAATCTTGCGATATCATATCACAATCCAATAGCATCTCATTTAAAATAAATTCATCTACAATACAAACAATCTCAATTCACTCTATTTCCATGCCTCCCAATTTCCCATTTATCCCTTTTATATATTTCCATATCACTTATTTACTTTCTTAATTGCTCACAACTTAATAAATCAACATTTAATTTTCCCCTATGTCATCATCCATTTCTTTCCCATAAATTTGATGCCGATTCAGATCCACAAATTAATTGGTATCAAACTACCAAATCTTCGAAAAAACCGTAATACCAAATTCCAAATAACATTTCTTACCTTAATGTCACACCAATTTCAAGCTTCAATATTTCGCACATAGGCCATCCATTTCTTGTGGCCATCTTTCACTACAATTCAACTAACAAATTATCATAATTTCATGAATTTAAAGCCTTTGAATCAATTTATTTACAAAAAATAAGCATTGTTATCCCTTAATTTCATCATAAATTTTCACAACTTGAATGCTAACGCCATATACTTTTAATTTCATATCTCTTGACATAAGCCAAAATATGGCTCAATATGTTTAATTTAGCTAGATTTTTAAATCAATCCAAATACTTAAAGCCCTAACATTTCAAACAAAGCCAGTGCTTCAAGAATATTGAATAGATAATTAATAGTGCTTCAAGAATCTTCAAGAATCTCATAAAAACCATCATTTTCCTTTAAATATAGCTCATATTTAACTGATATAGCAAAAGCCCTTAATTTAACACAATGTAGATCAATTAAATCTTCTGCTCACCTTTTAAAATTCAGGGTAGAATGGTAAAACCAAAGCTCAGTCAAGATTCCTCTACGAATTTGGACCGAAACTCTTCATTGTCCTTCACTTTTTCTACTTTTTTCTTCTCTCTATCTCTCTCTAGGGAGGATTTGGGCTACCCTTGGCTCAGGCACAGCCCAATTCCTGGCCTGGTTCAATAAAAAATAAAAAAATTTTTTTTGGTCTTTGGGATAGGACTAAATAAAAATTGGGCTAGGGGTAACAGAATTTGGGCTAAGGGTAATCCAACCAAGGAGCCCAATAATAACCAACATCCAGCTCAAGAAAATCATAATCCTAATTCAGAAAATCCAAATCAATAATAACAATTGTGCGTTGCATTCCTTATCCAAATAGTCAAATTGAATGAAATCCCTAATTCCCAAATTCAAGCAAGTAGCAACCAATGAATTCAGGCAATTCGGCTTCCTCTCGTGCTGTACCACACGTCACACACTGGTGGCAACCCTCTGGCATGGCAGTCCGGTGTTGCCTTTACCTTCTGCTGCTCTACATTCTACTGTTCAGCTGTTCTGATTTGGTACTTCCAGTTCCAGTTTCATCTCCATTCTCCCGTCCTGCAGCTCGTCTGCGCCTCCAGCTCTACCAGGTGACAACCAGTGGCAAGACGAGTGGCACACTGGCGGCCGGCTCAGAACACAGCTGCGCAATTCGACAGTTGGCTGGTGACTTCAACTTGGCAGTTCATTTGAAGAATTAAAGATTGGAGACTTTAGAGTTTGGACTTTGATTATTTGAAGGTAATTTCAAAATTATAACTTCTAAATTCTAATTCTAATTTTAGGTTCTAATAGTGTGATAGCCTCAAGCTCACATCGCTTGGGTAGAGAAAGTGAGACTAGTTTATAAGCCACGAGACCCACTCCATCTGACATGAGGCCTTTTGGGTGAGATCTCGAGAGCAAAACCGTGCGAGCTAGGCCAAAGCGGACAATATAATGTCAAAATGGAGCGGGTCGTTACAAATAGCCAAGTAACCAACAATTTAAGATGGAAGATTGGAAGTTGAATACTTGAATTTTAGATGTTGAACTCTCTTTGATAGCTTTGTAGATTGAAGATTGTGGTACTTACTACTTAGTGCTTTGAAGATTGCAGCACTTTGTGCTTTGTCGATTGTGGTATTTTGTGCTTTGGTTGTTGTAGTTGTTGGCTTGTTGCTCATAGATTTGTGCTTTGGTAACTTGGTTGTTGAGATGTTGCATGTTGGCTTGTTACTCATAGATTATTGGGACATTTAAGTGAATTGAATACCCTCATTAGTTCATTTAAATGAAAAATTTTCTAATTTATTCTATTAAATTACTTTGATTCTATAGATATCTTTGATTGTTATTGAATTACTTTGTACTTTGGTAACTTGGTTGTTGTAGTTGTTGTTATTGAATTGTCGGGATGGAGCTTGTTAACAAAATAGATATAGAGTCTGTGACAGATGAACTTCCTAGAGTAAAAAGTCGTCGGTTTCAACTTTCTTTTTAGCCTAATCCTAGCTTTTGATTTGTTGAACAATTTTTGTAATATACCCGACATTGTGTACTCTTTTGGAAAAATAGTGTTTATATAAATGTGTTTTTCATATTTCGGTCTGGCTAGGGGTAATGCAGCGTGCTAGCTCCACCTCCCGCTCTCTCTCTCTCTCTCTCTCTCTCTCTCTCTCTCTGTGGTTTTCGCCCCCTCCATTTCATCATTTCTTCCCGTCGGGTACTACGCATGTAGTGTGTGTTGAGTATGTGTATGTCAATTCCCACTTGTAAGAAAAGTACATATATGTATGTATAATTTGCCCTTCAGGTCCCTCAACATGTATAAGTTGGACGACAAATCTTATTTATCTGTAAGTCCTTCAAATATTAATTCCTTCATTTAAACCCTTTGATAACTAGGATTTTGATCTAAATAATTTAATTTTGACCACACCTTTAACTTTGACGCGTAAAAGTTGAGCTTTGAAAATAGTATAGTGTCTTTAAAGAATTTCGTCCTCGAAATTCAATCAATTAACGCAAATATGTAAATTCTTAGCCTTCGGTAATTCGTTCATGTATACCTTGAACTTTGAGCAAAAGATAATTGGACTTGACTATAAAATAAAACTAGTATAGTACTCACGCAATGCATGAGAAGAATAATATTAAAAAAATATAATCAATAAGAAACTATAGTAAATAGGTGATATCTGAACATTAGTTGAAAATATAAAATCATGAATTAACATCGACTAAATCAATTGAAGAAATAAACTTAGTTATGGTGGCGTTCAAAATTATTCAAAAAACAATTTAAATTCATCTCATAGTCCTTTTTATACATATGCTTCGATGGGAAAATTTTATCACAATCTTGTAAATTCATCAACAAATCTACAAAACAAATAAAGGATATTTTACTCTATAAAAACATAAACATGTTGGACAAAAATTCTTTTGTATTACATCAGTGAAACAATTACCCAGTAATAAAATCTCAAAATTATTAGTGCTGGAGTTTAATTAATAGGAGGTAGATTCAATACAATTGGTGATATAGAATACATTAGTGAATTAGTTGTCCAGTAATAAAATTTCTTTTAATGATAACAACATATTTTCTTTATAGAAGAATTAATTTTACTGTGTTACCCTTAGAGCAAGAAGATTTCCAATATGTCTCGTTAGTCTTCAACTTGAAACAAACAAATTAATATATCGAAAAAGACAAAATCTGATTAATTCTTTGAGACGAACTAAACACAATTAAAATAATGATGGTTCCTTTGTGCTGTATCCATGTTCTTTCAATTGACTTGTTGGAGGACAGACGTCTAGTTCAAAACTCATTCCCCTTTTCTTGTAAGACTAATTTCTACCAACAATATTTACAATTGAAAATGGTCTAGAAATTTAAGTATTTATCTAGCTAGTTTTAGGACTGACCACAAATTAAAGCCTTACACGTTGAATAAATTGAAATCTACCATGTCATTAAAGAGAGAATAAACCTTGTGATGGATGCCTAATATGTGAAGTTTAAAAGGGTAGCGGGACACATCTTTTACGAAATAACGATAAAAAAAATACCTGCCATTTTTTCCAAGAAAAAGAAAATGTCCTAGAAATTAAATTCAAAAATTACATTGAACCCTAAATTATCGCCTATAAAAAAAATCTACTATGATTTGCATCGACTGGGGATATTTTCATCTAAAATTTCCTAACTACAACTACCATTGATGATTTGTTTCTATAGTCTATCGAATTTTGAGAGACAGGGGGGAGGGAGAGGGGAGAGAATGAGGACCGAGAGAGTGAAATATTAGGGAAACAATATTATGAAGAAAGGAAATCTAGCAGCACACGATTTATTCTTTGAAAGGCAATTTGTTTTAAAGAAATATTTTGGGAAATGTAATCTCTTTACAGAAAAACATAATCACCATAAATAAGATAAAGTGACATACTACATAATTTGAAGTGCCTATAGGCACCGCATAAAAAAGCGGGAAAATAGTGGTGCTACCTTTAGGATATTACACGATTTATTCTTTGAAAGGCAATTTGTTTGAAAAAATAGTTTGGGAAAGGTACTCTCTTTAAAGAAAAACATAATCACCATAATAGTTGATAAAGTGGTATACTACAGAATTTGAAGTGCCAATATGCACCGCATAAAAAAAGGCGGGAAAATAGCACTGCCTATAGGCACAACTACTTTTTTTTTTAAGGATGTATATATATATATATATATTTGAAGTGCCTATAGGTACCGTAAAGCAAACGCGGGAAAATAGCAGTTCCTATAGGCACAGCTACCGTTGTTTTAAGGATATAGACGATTTACTCTTTGAAAGGCAATTTGTTTTAAAAAAAAAATTATTTTGGGAAAGGTAATCTCTTTAAAGAAAAACATAACCACCATAAATAGTTGATAAGATGGTATACTGCAGAATTTGAAGTGCCTATATACCCCCATAAAAAGGCCAGAAAATAGCGGTGCCTATAGTCACAACTACCTTTGTTTTAAGGATAATGTATAGATAGTATTAAAAAGCAGGTTTCAGGTCATAATAGGTGATACCATTGGTAACTTAGGCCCAGAGCCTGTCTTGGGTTTATTCAAGAATTCAGGTTTCATTTCTATAATTGTAATTTTAAAAGCAATAGCTGGATTGCTTCAAAGACAATGCTCATTTCATGATTTAATACTAAAATCATTGAGAACGAATAGAGTTTTGAGATGGGCTATGTTGGTTCTTACTAAATGTTACACAACATTTGATTTAAGATTCTTTAGGGAACCCATTTTTGTAAGGCGAAATTGTCAAATGACTGCAGCTCAAGAGCATTTGGTGTTGGATAGATATATTGTCAACAAAGGTGCCAAAATTGAATCTGGAAATTAGAAGACTTCTATCAGCGGTAAAAATTGGAGAAAAAACTCCTACTATCATAAATTTGGAAAAGGAATCTTGCAAGACAGTTTGATGAATTTTCTTAGCTGATTAAATTTCCTCTTACTTGAAGACAGTTTAGCTGACTATGTTTAACTATAAATATAGGTTGTTTTCTCTTTTTTTTTTTTATGCACAAGACAAGCGACGTGAGGGAAAAATTGGTAAGGGTAGAACCTTGAGAGTTTTCTTGTAACTCTTTGTAGTTCATTCAAAGAGTGGTAAAGCTTTGGGTTATTTTTTTGGTTGGGTCAGATTAAAGAGTCTTGTGAAGAAAAAATCGTAGCCTAACATCTTGGGATTTCTTTTATTCTTTGCAGCCTAGGCAAAGGATAGAAATTGGTAAATGTGATAAAGTTTGTGACGTTTTTTGTGTAATACTTGGGAGATAGGTTTGGCAAGTGTAAATCCTATGTGATTGTCAGCTACTTTTCATATGATAAAAAGCTTTGATAGTTTATTAAATTTGTCTTTTTTTATATTTTCTTGTTTCAGTTAAATTCCTTGTATAAAAGTCCTGCGCGCAAAATTGGGGAATTTACTTTAATTCCCAACATTTGGAGCAAAAAGAAATCGGCCTAAAGCTGGCTACCACATCAAATCAAAACCTATATGTAACTTCTATATGATTGGGGATGGGCATTGAACCCTTAACCTGTCAAACTGACCAACCCAAACCACCAAGGTTTAGTTTGGGTTGGTTTGGGTCTTTAATTGGGTAAAGACGGTTCGGTTTTTCTAGCTAAAGAATTATATGTGGTTTAACCCGTAACCCTCATTTTGCCTTCCATCACCCCATGCATCCCTATTCCCGCTGCCATTTTGAAACAGATCCAACACATCTCATTGTCCTCTTCAATTCATCCCATTAACTTTTTTTTTATTTGCACCAGGTTTCCTAGCCTCGCCAGACTAATCCTAGGCCTTCAGGACCCGCCCCTTAGGCCTGGGCATCGGGTCGGTTGGGTTGGGTTGGGCTTGAACTCGAGACCAACTCGACTATTGTTTGGTTTGGCCTTTTGCAAACCGTAACCAACCCGAGGGACGACAAAACCGACCCAAACTGGCCTGACTCGGGTCGGTCAGTTTCGTCGGTTTTTGCCTACCCAATATCTCCAAAGACTGGATTTCACCAAATTCTGGCCCAAATGATATATTTTTTCCGACAAATGCGAAATTTAAGCTTAAAACACTACAAAAAAAAAATGAAAATATTTCTAGACGCTTACAAGTACACAATCACCTAAAATCTAACCATTTAAAAAAAATAACAGATAAAAGAAGGAGGAAAGGACCAAAATAGTTACACAAATACACTTAAGTCATTAACACAACTACACAAATACACAACAATCAACAAATAATGCACAAGCATTAGTCCAAAGTTCCAATTTCCAATCAACCATTCTAAAGATCACCAAGCACCAAACGAACATCAATCCAAAACCATTAGACCACAACCACACAACACAACGAAAGAAAGATAAAAACACAAGTCTGAATCCACAACCACGGGTGCAAGTGTACAACAACATGACATAAGAACAAATCCACAATGAACAAACACTAAGTATTCTTAAATCAAATACATAAACATTACGAATCCAGTCCAACTCCTCAAGTCTCAACTTGAAAAATTTAAGAGGAGTTAAAACTTAAATCTTCCCCATCATTAATCTCCACCACCATCCCAAGGCCTTCATAAAGGAAACAAATGCTTCAGTAGCCTTTTGCATTCTACAAAAATAACAAATTTATAAGCATAAATGTAATTTGCAAACAAATGGTTAACAATTCATGTATTATATACTCGCAGGAAATCAATTTTCAACTATCGGATGCCTTGTTGCTAGATTAACGCTTTTCTTTATTTCTTAGTGGTCGAAAGGATGACAATACTAAGAACACAAAAAAAAAAGAATGAAATGAAATAGAAGAAAAATTCTCAACAAAATTAATTGGGCTATCAACACATTACAATTTACGTTTGTTTAATACCTTCATCGAGTTCATTGTAGAACTCCACGTCCTCAATGCAAAAAACTACTTGTTCTTGCTTTGGAGAGGATTTGAACTAATTTTGGAGGTACATCCACCAGTTGTAGAAAGTCAAATCAGGTCAAAGGTCAATGGAGGTCGACGGTCACAGGTCTTGAGAGTAGGCCTAGAGCGCTTCACCTAACTCAGCGACCTAGCGACCCAACAACCACATGATCTAGTGACTTAATTTTGCGACCTTAAGGACAGCCCTATTCTCTTACTCCCACGGCTCAAGACAAATAGGCACCTCGCCAGTGAGCTCACAGGTCCTTAGCCACAAGCCGTGACCCAACGAGTACAACGAGCATGCCAATTCCACAGAAGTTTGGGAGCTCATGTGAAGAACCTTATCCTTTATGGCTGATGGAACCCCAACATTAAATGCAATGTGGAGGTTACTTGTCCCATACGCGGTTCAGATAACTGATGGCCAAAACGTGAAAGTCCAATCTCAGTTGATTAGACCCTTGTGTCATTCATGTGGGGTCACATTAAATGCTTGTAATCATCACTTCCGAGCAAACGGCAAATATACACTATAAATAGAGGCAAATAGAAATGGGAAAGGGTTCGACACCCAAACCTCACTCTTCTTGTCTTTCACACATTTATAGTCTTCTATGTATTGCAAACACTACATACATTCCTTGCATTTTCTGCATTTACTACTTATCCTGATTCAAATACAAATTCTCCGCAAATATAAATCTTGTTTATTGAGTCGAAAACTAAAGTTGGCATCAACAAATTGGCGCTGTCTGTAGGGAACTTACAAAAAGTTGTGAAAAGTAAATATCTAGTGAAATCTAACCTCCGATAAAAGGAAATGAGTGGAAGACACTCTGAGAGTCAAAAGATAAGAACTAGTTGTGTCAGATTGCCTCCCGAGTTATGCAAAAACCGGGGCACCTCCAGTGCTGGCTCATCATAGCCTACAACAGCAATAGGAACTTTCTGGTGACAAGTAGAGGCCCTCGCTGAAAAAGTGCTCTGCTGCAACAGCACAACCTGCCAACTTCCCAACAAGGCAATAAAATACCCACAAAGAGGGCGAATCTCCCTAGGGAAATGCGTCAACAGAAGGTTGAGCTATGCCTTGATGCAGTGGTTTGGCCGGCTAGCCCTTAATGTGTCAGCTGGGTCAGATATCCTTAGGGATATAGCCAGAAGCTACATTCATCCTGAGTTAGTTCCATAGCCTGGGCAAGGCCTAAAGAGGCTGAAGTCGCTTGAGCCTCGGCAGCCAAATAGCCACCTACAAAAGAGAAAGGTGAATTCCTAGTTCTTTGAGGTACGCGGTCAATCCTTCAACAAACCCATAAGATGGGTGCAACAAGGAAATGACCACGCGACGCTAGAGAAGAACCTTTCTGCCTAAGGGAGGACTAAGGACCGTCCACCCCAACCAGGACGGTCACTACCCTCAATGTGTCTGTGGAATATATCTTTAACCTTCTGAGTGGGGACCAAATTTTACTCAAACCAAAGCCCGTGAAAAGGCAGGCGAAGAACACGGATCAATCAAAATACTGTAGGTACCACAAGGTCGTAGGACACAGTACGAACGACTACAGACATCTAAAGCGTGAGATCGAACGGCTAATTGGGCGAGGATACTTGGGCGAACACATGGTAAATCACCAAAGACTGGACAAGCAAGCTCGTCCCCTAGCGGACCTTGAAGCCCGAGCTCCATAGAATATGAATTGGGTGAAATTGGGACTAGATAGAATACTAATTGCAGAATATGAATTGGGTCTAGTCGGAAGGCAGAACATGAATTGTAGTTGGAAGGCGAGGGGGTGAAATTGTGTCCAGATAGTGTACAGGCTTTTTCTTTTCTCTTATATTCCCTAAGAGTAGTGTAAACACTTCGGCTCTATTTTTTTGTATTCCCTAAAAGATTATCAAGAGTCCCAACCATGCATATGAGTAAAAGAATTCCTTTTTGGTAATTTTAAATTGACTTTAATAAAATCTTACGATTTACGATTAGATTTGTCGATTCGATTTTTAAAACCTTTGACCCATTCGATCCAAATCATGATTTTAACAATCTTGGTAACGAGAGCTAGAGAATCTGTATTGATTTCACAGACTTAAACAAAGCATGTCCCAAAGACAGTTTTTTCTTGCCTAGAATCGACTAGATGCCGATGCCACAGCCGGTCACGAGCTGTTAAGCTTTATGGATGTTTGTTCCGGTAATCACCAAATCCCTATACACCCAGCTGACAAGGAGCACACCTCGTTCATTACTGACTGGAGGCTCTATTGTTACAAAATGATGCCATTTGGATTAAAAAATACAGGGGCTACTTACCAACAGCTGGTAAACTCCATGTTCAAGGACCAGCTTGGCAAAACTATGGATGTTTACATCAACGACATGCTCGCCAAGAGCCTTCAAATAGAACAACACATCGAGGACCTCTTCCGAATGTTCCAAATCCTCAGAAGTTACAGGATAAAGCTCAACCCCAGGAAGTGTTCCTTCGGAGTAGCCTCTAGAAAGTTTTTGGGCTATATAGTCAATCAGAGAGGAATTGAGGCGAACCCAGAAAAAGTGAAGGCCATTCTTGACATGGAGCCTTCCAAATCAGTAGAGGAGGTTCTGCACCTCACAGGACATACCGCCGTGCTAAGTCGTTTCGTGTCACAGTAAGAACAAATGCAAGCCATTCTTTGAGGCCATCAGGAAATCAAAAGAGTTCGCGTGGATAAAGGAGTGCCAGGTCGCTTTCATCAAGTTGAAGGAGCACATTTCCTCTCCTCCAGTACTATCAAACCTTTACTAGGGGAAACGTTGTGTCTATATCTGGGCATTTCAGAATCATCGATCAGCACAGTCTTGGTCAGAACAGAAGGATTGTCTCAGCTCCCAATCTATTATGTAAGCCGTGTTTTACACGTTACGGAGCTCAGATACCCTCCCATGGAGAAGCTCGCCTACGCTCTGGTAGTCACTTCTAAGAAGCTTCGGCCTTACTTCCTCAAGTGCATAATCAACATCCTGACAAATACTCCTGTAAGGCAACTGCAAACCCGACCTATCAGGTCGCTCGGTCAAATGGTCGGTAGAACTCAGTAAGTATGACATCAACTACAAACCAAGGACTGCTATCAAGGGACATGCCCTAGCTGACTTCATAGCCGAGCTCATTCCCTCTGAACCCAACCTCAATGGTGTAGAACCTTCGACTTGGGAACTGTAGGTCGATAGATCTTCCACAAGCTATACTTCTGGAGCTAAAATCGTCATCATCAGTCCCACTGGGAATTATTACTGTCAAGCTATTAGGTTTGGCTTCGGCGCGACAAACAGTGAAGCTGAAGACGAAGCGGTCTTGGCTGGGGTCAGCACGGCAAAATCAATGGGCATCAAAAGGCTAGTCATCAAGATCGACTCTCAGCTCGTAGTAAACCGAACGAGTAGTGTCTGTAAGGTGTGAGGCAAAAAGCTCTTCTAATATCAGAGCATACTGCTGGAAGAGCTGAATGATCTGGATCACTTCGAGCTCACGCGAATCTCAAGAACTGAAAATAGCCATGCAGATGCCTTGGCTAAGCTAGCAACCGGTAAGGGGGCAGGCGAGCTTAGCAGCATCCCAATTGGTAAGTTAGCGACCCCGTCCATTGACAAAACCCAGGTAGCAACAGTGGAAGTCAGTCCCTCAAGCAACTTGATGGATCATATCATCCAGTTCTTAAATGAGAGAGTGGCCCCCACAGGTGTGAAGACCATAAAGCTGAGACATCAGGCCGCCAGATTCTCACTAATTGATGGAAAGCTATACAAGAGAAGCTTCGCTAGACCTCTACTAAGGTGTCTCAATCTCAATGAGGCACTGGCTGTTTTGGAGGAAGTACATTTTGGAGTTTGTGGCAACCACTCAGGCGGACTGGTCCTTGGACACAAAATCCTAAGGCATGGATACTTTTGGCCCAGTGTCTGAAAAGACGCAATTGACTTCGCCAGGGCTTGCGACAAGTGTCAAAGATTGGCTTCCCTAATTAAGTGCCTTTCGGATGAGTTAACCTCGATTACAGGACCATGGCCCTTCGCTAAGTGGGGGATAGATCTTATCAGCCCACTCCCAAAAGGCAAAGGAGGGACTCAGTTCACCATCATTGCTATTGATTACTTCACAAAAAAGGTCGAAGCTGAAGCTCTCGCCACCATCACGGAACAAAAGACAACAAGCTTCATCTGAAAATCAATTGTTTGCAGATTCAGGGTCCCAAACGCTATAGTCACAGACAATGGCAAGGAATTTGATAACGTAAGGTTCAGGTCATTTTATGAAGAGTTGGACATAAAAAATTTCTATTCTAAGCCCCATCATCCGCAAGCTAACGGAAAGGTCGAGGCCGTCAACAAAATCATCAAGCAAATGTTGAAAAGGTGTTCGAAAGCTTTAAAGCGAGGCTGGGCCAAAAAGCTCCCCGTAGTTTTGTGGTCCTATTGAATGACCTGCCGAACTGCGACTGGAGAGACTTCTTTCTCCCTCACGTATGGAGCTGAAGCAATGATCCCCGTTGAGTTGGAGGTCTCTACTTCCAGAGTAGCCCACTACAACGAGGTAGAGAACAGCGAGCTCCTTACAAATGAGCTTGATCTTATTGATGAAAAAGGGAATTAGCTGATATAAAAAATGCGGCATATAAATAAAAATGTGCTAAATTCTACAACGTTAGTGTCAAAGTCCGCCGGTTTGAAGTTGGCGATCTAGTCCTGCGCAGTCTTCCTCTCCTCTGGGAGCCAGCTTCAGAGACCTTAGGTCCTAGCAAGGGAGGTCCCTATCGAGTCAAGCGAGTCCTATCAAACGGGGCTTAGGAGCTCGAGGACATGCATGGGGATGAATTAATACACCCTCGGAACGCAGAGCATCTGAAGAAGTATTATCAATAGCCGGGTATCAGCCTTTAAACCATACATTTCTAACAATTGTCTATTTTTTTTAATACTTACATCCGTACTTCTCCACAGCCCCACACAAGGTAAATCTATGACTGAGTAAGGGTACGCGATCTAAGCGACGCTCTTCCGATCTTACCAACGACCTAACACTCGTCTAAAAGGATTTGGCTTGTCAGTCAGTGACCTCATATCCAAGTCCACGGTCCGCGAACAATGTTGAGGCATGCCCTTGGCTAGTACCTAACACTTGAGATTATCGGTCACACGACTAAAACTGGAATCGACTTCTAGTTTAGCAGCCTGACACTTGCATGCACCCTCACTCGAACCCATTTTCTACGACCTAAAGTAGAGCGAGCTTCTGGTTAAGTATCCTAACACTTTGATCTGAGGATTGTGCAAGTAAATACGAGAAATAATAAACGATAAGGTTATTCGAACGAACAGACAATTGTGCGAAAAGATCTTCCTCACTCATATAAAGGATTTACGATACAAACTCAAAGACAAAAGGGAAAAGAATTCAGGACCGGTCTTCGAGGGCAGGAACCTTAACCTCCTCGCCAACAAGAGCGTGGCCTCAGTGTCCTTATCATCTGAGCTTTCATAGCCACAATGTTGCTTGAGTTTGGCTACCTGCTCTAAGAGGAAAGCCAGGTCGTATTCAGGCCAAGATTTCTTGATCTCTCCAAGAAGATCGGAAGAGCTGTCTTATAGTACAGTTCGGCATTGGCCAGCTTGAACACCTCTGAGGCCTTGTACCTGGCCACCGCCTCCTTATAGCCGACCAACTCCTTAGACATGGCCCTACTCTCTGCCTCCTTAAGGGCCTACTCGTGATTTGACCTCTCGGTCACTAGCGTGCTGTCCAATCCCTCAATCTTCTTCCTAGAGGCCTCTAACTCGTTCTTCAGCATCGCTGCCTCATCCTTGGAAATGGCAAGGTCCTGATCTTTCTTCTTCAGGGCCAACTCAACCTCTTTCTTTACCTTGGCAACCTCGCCTGTCTATTGGGTCATCTTTTTGGTGTCATTGATGACACTACGAATGGACATGGCCGAATGGACCAGTATGACGGCACTCGCCTGCTAAATCTCGAGGAGAGACATGGAGGTTGCATATTTATCCAATTTTTTCGACCAACTCCTAGCAACGTCGCTCATGGCGTCAGTGACAGTCCCCAACAATCCCTCTTTTAGCTTCTCGAATGGCCTCTTGGCAAGATTAAAATGGAGCAAAGCCTTGGGTCTCTTGTCTTTAAGTTTCTCCAGGGCAGCTCGCTGATTCTGCTGAACTGGAAGGAACAGATCGTCTGCAAATAGATCCAAGGTCCCTCTCTCCTGGGTCGGTAACTCCTCGCCGCCTGACACTGAAATAGGGGCAATAAGTTAGAAGAAGAGCCCGGAGGAGTAGGGAGAAGTTCAGCTCTCTGGCGCTTCACCGGAGGGTCCCCTACCAGCAGATCAATAACTGGCACAACCTTTTTGACCGCTGTTTTCTCCCTCTAACGTTTTCTCAGCTCTTTTTTCTCCAGCGCAGCATTAACTTCCTGGAGCGATCTCATTTCCTGAGCTCTTTCTAGGCGAAGCTTTTTGCCTAAAGACAAAAAATATATATATTAGTGTCAAGCTGCCAGGCAATCAAAAATAAGGTCGCTATAAAATTTCTACTTACTAGGAAGAGGGGCACTGGTGCAATGCTTTGACCTAGGAACTGACAACTCTGCCTCAATTAGAGAATCCTCGCTGGTAAAGTCCTTAGCGTGGTGATTTTTTTCCCCAAATTAGTGACCTCTTTAGCTCGCTTCTTGAAAGACGGAGATAAGATCGGCCTATCTTTTCTTGAAACAGAAAGGGAAAAATTTAAGTATTAGCTCAACGGCCCCAAAGAAACACTTATTGATAGCCACTTACTGATTTTCATGAAGTTCGTCACCATATCTGTATCCTAATAATCCTGGCTCTGTGGGGTCGTCTAGTTGCCTCCTACCCAGAACCAACTCTCTTTCTAATCAGAGACAAACTCCCAGATCCCATTTACCAGGTTGCCTGAAAGGCGTTGGCCTCTTGATTTTGAGCGAGTTGATATATAGTACCAGCATTTACCTCCAAAGAGTGAGAAGTTCAACACGTATTAAGAATCGAAATCCTCGGGGCTGGGATACCCCCAGCCACTGCACTGCCAGAGGGAAAAGACTCTTATGATGGTCTTCCACCCAGTTGGAAAGATCTAAGAGAGGGCAACCCCCCAAAACTGCAATAGACTGGTCACAGGTCTGGGAAGAGAAACCCTGAACCCGGCATCAAACATCTTTATATTTACAGCCACACACCCCCTTAGAGGATTGAAGGCTCTTTCCCCCTCATAGGGTACCCAGAAAAGTGACGTCATTTAGTACGTTACAACGGCAGTAGATGGAGCGTAAATCCGCCTAGTCACTTGCGATATCCTTAGCCGTCCACTGTAAATCTTCTTCTGGGGACATCGCCTCCAGAGGCCGTCTACTTGAACTTGCCTCCGCCTCCACTTCTTCCTCTTCAGAACTTCAGCGCTTATCCCAGAAACCTCCTCTCCTTCTCTTGTCATTTTGATTATCTCAAAGAAGAACCACCTAGGGGACTTAAAGACGGTAGAGAAAAATTACCCTAAAAAGCAAGAATCTCTAGATCTTTTTTAACGAAAAACAATGTTGAAGCAATAAGAGACTCTTAGCCAGACAAAACAAGAGATGAAAGGTGAGACGGCAGAAGATAGAGGAGTTTAAATAAGAAAGAGGAGGATGCAGCATGACGGCCGCGTATTGCCTTGAGAAGCGAAAAGACTCCAATCAAATTAATAGATCGCCACCTGCAGGTTCCTTAGAATACTCCACTCCACTGAATGGCGGCCATGTAGAAAGGCAAACCTATTTCGAAATTCAAAGACGTGTGCTCTTCCGATCTCAAAAAGTGCAAAGATAATCACCAGCAATCTTCAAGGCAACTAACCCTAAGTTCCATGGACAGCGACCTTGAGGGGGCATTTTGTATCCATCAGGATGTAGAAAGTCAACACAGGTCAAAGGTCAACAGTCACTGGGTCTTGAGAACAGGCCCAGAGCGCCTCACCTAACTCAGCGACCTAGCGACCCAGTGGCCACAGGAACTAGTGACTTAATTTAGTAACCTTAAAGACAACCCTATTCTCTCACTCCCGCAACTCAAGACAAACAGGCACCTCACAGTGAGCTCACAACTGCCTTAGCTAAAAGCCGCGACCCAATGAGTACAACGAGCATGCTAACTCCACAGAAGCTTGGGAGCCCACGTGAAGAACATTATCCTTTATGGCTGATGGGACTATAGTATTAAATGCAATGAGGAGGTTACTTGTCCCATACGCGGTTTAGATAGCCAATGGTCAAAAAGTGAAGGTCTAATCTCAGTCGATTATACCCTTGTGTCATTCATGTGGGGTCACATTAAATGCTTGTAATCATTACTTCCATGCAAAGGGCAAATGTACACTATAGATAGAGGCAAATAGAAATGGGAAAGGATTCGACACCCAAACAGTAAGCCACAATCTTAATCCTCATACCACTTGTAACTAGCTTTCAAAGTATCAGATAATCTTTCTGTCAACATCCTCCTAGTTGATGTGTGTAAATTTCTCCCAGTAAAAACTGCATATAATTCACCTTATATCTAGGATCAACCACCATAGCAAGTAACAACATATGATTGACCTCGTCCATATTCCCCCAGTATTTGTCATATTTTGCCCTCATCTTAGTGGCCATGTCACTAACTTCCGATCTTTCACTGAGCTCCCACGCAGTCAAATCAGCTAAGAGGCCACTTACTTCTTTCAGGTATGTTGTGGAGCTAACATGGAGGAAGGTGCTGAATTTCAAAGTGATATTATAAAAATTCTTTAAAAACTTAATGAGAGACTCAGCATTTTTCCAATGATTAGCTTTTAGGGGCCCGGCTTTCTTACTTCCATTTTGCTTCTCCTGAAAATAGTCTTTGAAGTGGCCATCATCAAGCTCCATCCGCCTAAAAGCCCTCTGGTATTTTAAAGCCACCTCTAACATCAAGAAAGTGGAATTCCACCGAGTTGGGATATCAAGAAATACAGCAATTTTTGATTCAATCTTTGAACTTGTCACACAATGCTTAAACTTCGCTAACAAAGCCGGTAAGGATTTGACATACCTAACCACATTCTAAATAGCTGCCACAGAATCATGCACCTCTTTGAACCCATCTCGCACTATCAAGTTTAAGATATGAGCGCAACACTTCATGTGCAAGTACTTTCCCTCCAATACAGAAGAAATGTTACCACAATCAACTAATTTCTCTCTGAGATACTCAACTACTTTGTTATTTGAAGTTGCATTGTGGAGTGTAATTGTGAACACCCTATCAATACCCCATCCAAGAAAGCATTGCTCAATTATATTACCAATTGTCTCGTCTTTTTGATTAGGGACAACACAAAAATTCAACACCCTTTTTCTGAAGCACCTGGTCAAAATCGATGAAGTGGGAAGTAAGACACATGTAAATGATGTTTTGAATTGATGTCCAACAGTCGGTTGTTAGAGAAACCCTTTGACGTACCAATTTCTTCTTCAACCATCCTCTCTTTACCTCATATATTTTAAATATGCCCCTGATAACTATCCGGCATGAGGGAGGTTCAACCTTGGGACACACACCACCACAAAATGGCCTAAACCCAGCCCCCTTTACAAAACTAAAAGGTAGTTCATCGATCACAACTATCTTTGCACAGGCATTTCTAGCCGCATCCTTATTGAAAGTAACAGCCACCAAATTACTCCCGTCCCCTTTTTCCCCATCAAAACTTAGTGTTTTCTGCCTTTTTTCCTCAACCCTACCTGGATACGTCTTGCAGAGACCTGTTATGTGATGGGAAAGAGTGCTAGTGCCAATGTTTGCAAATTTGCTACATAATCTTTCCTGCAATATTTGGAAAAAGCTCAAGCATTAGGATCCTTTTCATCTCCTAGAATGTCAAAATGATCCCACACCCATGAACATCTCCTAAATTTTCTCTTGCCTAAAGTAGGTGGTGGGAGTGGAGGAAGCCCTGGATCTCTCAGAGGTAGACTAGGATTCTGTGTTGGATTTGATTCTGGAGTTGGAGTTGAAGTTGGAGGAGTTGGAGATGGTGTTGCAGCAGTTGAGTGTACTTTATTTTCTTCTAAATCCGGAGTTAAATCCATGTCTATATCCGTTTCTATGGTGAAATAATTATGTTAAGACTTAACAATATTTAATGAAATAATTTGTTTAGTATAATAGATTATTATGATAATTATGTTAGGATTTAACTATATTCAATCAAATAATTTATTTACAATGGTAGATTATTTTGATAAATTATTTAGATTACCTACAACAAAAAAAAAATTGTAAATTACAGGAGATGTTTTTTGTTCAAATAAAGATTATTATTCTCAAATATTAAGTTAATTAATTTTCCCCATCAATTATTAAGTTCATTAATTGTTCAAAAGGAAGTTCTTATTCATTTCTCAATTTATGCTTTTATTCACTGCCACTTTACTTTGTTAGAAGAATGACAGTTCTCAGTTCTCACATGAATAATTTCAGTTCCTTCCAAATTCCAATAGAAGCCTGAGGTTATGTACACATACACATATACTAATGCTACTTGAGGAAATGCAAGAAAGAATAAGACACATTACATACTTGAGGAAATACTACTTTATATTACATATGTCAAAGAAAGAAAGGGTTGGGGTTCTTCGAGCAGGTTACCTAGGGGGCGTTAGCGGTGGTGTCAGCAACAACAGAGGCAACGGGGCAGAGGCAATGGAGCAGAAGCAGCGGCACCAGCGGGGAGCGTGCCAACAGCAGCAGCGGCAGAACACTCTAGGGCCTAGGCAACAAAGCAGCGGCGGTGGAGGGTGGAACACTCCAGGCAGGCAGACAGCAAAACGGCGGCACAGTCAAGGGAGAAAAATTAGGGTTTAGGGCAAATTCTGAATCAGTGAACTGAATTGAGATTTGTTATTATAGGCCTATAGTTATATTATTGTAATTTGTAAACACGTTTTCAAGCCAAAAATAATAATAATAATTTAAAAGAATCGATTTCATCGGTTTTAACCGGTTTGAGCCAAACCGATTAAAACCAATTGATTCTACCCAAGTAAATCGGAACTAGTAGGTCTGGTCTTGTTTTGACCGGGTTTGACATGAACTAAACCGAACCGGCTAGGTTCACTATTTTTGTACCTGCGGACCGACCCGTCGTCTTGAAAAACCTACCCGAATCGGCCCGAACCAGTTCAGATCTGTCCGGTTTGGCAGTGTAGCGGTTTTTCCACCCAGGGCTACCGACCTTAGAACTCTAAAGGAGGTAAATAACGAGATATGCCTCAATTGGATCTCAGGTTCCCAAGGCCAGCCTGTAACACTACTGTACACAAGGGATTCCACTCCAAACTGATAATAATCAAGTTACACACCCAACAGGAGTTGAACCCCCACCTTACCGCTGGTCGCGAGACTTTGAGCCGATTGTTCCACCAATTGAGCTGTACCTGGGGGGATCATCCCATTAATTATCCCCCAGAAACATGGTTCTTCTCTTTTAATTTGATCCAAAATCTCTCATCTTCAAATTCAAACTAGAAATAAGTGTTTCATAAATGAAAAAACTCAAATCAGAAAAATGCTAACATAGATAACCACATTTATTTACCATTATGAAAAAAATAAAATTTAGCTACTCTGCTCTCCAGCTTCGTGACGTGTTTTGGTGACCACAGGAGGTGAAGCCACCATCATGTACAGATTTGAATTCGGAGAAGATGAGGGAAAAGGTATTATGAAGCAGCCAATTTTTACATATCTGATCTTACTTCTTTATCTTATCTTACTACACATAAAAGAGGCACTTTTGATGCTACTGTTCATTCTTCTCATTTGATATGACGTCGTTGTTGTGTGTTTTCTTTTACATTGAATGGAAACGTCGTCATTTATATAGAGGCCCACATTGTAACTACAATTGACTTTGAAGCCTACATGATTTACTCATTTCAACGAGTACACTAACCCATCTCCTTCTCCGATGTATTTTGTGGAGTCCATTAGACACTATTTTGAATATAGTGGCAAGTTTCTACTGAACACATTAGAGTCTACCATCTAATGTGTCTATTAGGGGCCTACCACATAATCTAATAGACACCATAGACTCGATAGAAGGATTATTCCTTCCTCTTCCCTCTGCCAAAAGTGAAAAACATGTTCATCATTGCGTCTTTCTCTGTTTATCACGTAAGGTGGCTTGAAGTCAATAACATAATCGATTAATCTCCATGAAAAACTCGTGCATTTCTGATTTTGCTTCTGATCTTGCTTGTCATCTATTTTTTTTTTATTTTTTTTGACTTTGGGATTTTTTTTGGTTCAAAGGTTGGATCTTGTGAGGGATTGCAAGTCGTTTCTACAGTCGGTTGCTGGTATCTCCTTTTTCTTTTCGCCGTTTGTTTTTGTTTTTCAATTCTTCTTACTTTTTTTTGTAGCAAAAGGCGAAATTCCTTGCCCCTAGGGCCCCCACCCCAGCCTGACATGATTGGTAGAGGAGGTAAATCATGGTAACTCAGCGGCCCCTTGGGTGGGAGGACCAGTGCCTGTTGCCCAGAAAGAGCCATCCTTCGAGTGAAACTCCTACACTGCAGCTGTCAGAGCTTGATCCTACATCTTTGTAGCAATCTACCACCCGGTTTACCAACTGAGCTGTCTGTGCGGGCATTCTTCTTACTTTTTTCATATTATTATAGAAGAACCTATATCCTTCTTTTTCGTTTTGACAATTTTCAATTTAATGCACTTCTGATAGATCTCAAATTGTTCATATTTGTTTCATTATTCTGGTGCTTTGGAGCAAAATTGTATTTGTTCAAGCAAATATTCGGAGGTGTTCTTACTTCTTACAGGATATAGTGTGATGGCTCACCACATTTATGGGTTTGAGTGCCTATATCTTTTCGTTTTTATTATTACTTTCAAGTATTTTTTAGACGAAACTTTTTTCTGTTCTAATTATTAAATTACAAATAAATATAATTTTTTGTTTATATAATTCTTCCCTGTTGTTTATGACAAAACCAAATAATATCGTTTTGCTTATCTATTAGTCTTGGGCAAGCCAATTTTAAAATTGTAAAGTAATGTTCGACCTCGATACAATTATATAGCGAGTTTAGATTTTGTATCCATTTTTAAGCCATTGATTGAATAAATGTCATCCCAAATTTGATATAGTTGCCCTCAAGCTCTGCATGTCAGAATGTGTCGTTAAACAAGTTTGAAGAGGACTAAAAAATAAGTAGAAGATAATATACGAAAGGCATTTAGTTAGCTTTCGAACCACTCTAGTTTGATGTATGTCCATTATCTATAAAATTTTATCATGATAGTATTGCGGGATATTTGGTGCGCATTTGTAATTAAAAAGAAAATAAGATTATCAGATATAGCGTTGTTGGTAAATTTTCTATGCAACTTAGGTATTTTATTGCCGGGTTTTCACTTATTCATTTATGAGTTCTTGTGTAGAAAATCTTTAGCTTTTAGGTAATTGACTGATATTTGAAATTGAAATACATTTACATGTATCTGAAAATAGAAAGTATGGAATATGGTTGAAGAGGACTAATATTTCAGCATTAGACCATTATTAATATTGATTTTGGGAAAGCTGCTAATTGTAGAATGAAGGAGTGTTAGAAAACCTACTCTATCCTAGACATGTAAGAATTTGAACTAAAATATGAGGGGTGGGCATTTTTTCTAAAAACCTACCCAACCCCCAAACCCAACCGTCGTCGGTTTGGTTGGTTTGGTTTTTTAATGTAATGGGTTGGTATGGTTTTTAATTTATTGGGTTTAAGCAACTATTAGTTTGGGTTGGACCGGGTTAGTTAAACCAACACAAAACCAATTCAACTCATTTTCTATCTACACAATATATGCACCTAGCTATGGCCCTTTCACAGAGAATTCTACTCGATCTAAATGGTGTGAGTCTCAAATCCTGATGAATAAATGGGTTCTGACTTCTGCATCTAGTGACTGAGTGTCTCTTTTTTCCCCCTCCTGCACCAGAGGGATAAATGTATACTTTTTTATTATTTTTTTGAACTCGATAAATGCATAATTAATTAAATATACACAGGTTAGGGACTTTTAAATCAAGAAATAAGTAATACTATGGACATGTTAAGTACCATTTGCTCGAAAAATCCTATTCACCATTGAACTTTCTCAAATCTTTTCCGAATGCCTTTGGACTTTCTCAAGTCTTTCTCATTTCCATTGCACTTTGCACGTTATTCATACACTATGATCATTCACCCGTTTAAAAATTAAACAACTCAGGAAAATGATAAATGTAATTTTATATGCACATCACGCTTTTGATTAGTACAATGTCCCATCTATATTTATTAAAGTGGAATTATATTCCCACCACAAAAGGTGTTATCACACCACATAATCTTTATGTGACAGATGATTACATAGATTTATAGTTGGTTCAATGTGAAGGCAATTGAAAATTCTTGTGTATTTTTAAGTTTTCAAAAATCTGCAGAGTGCAGAAACTCTTTCGACTTTCAGGGAGTTAAAAATTGAATTTGGGTGGTGGGGGAAAATGAAAAGAGAGGTTTGGGGTGATTTCTGTAAATTACTGGTGGTGTAACTATAAATGTTATTCTTTAATTGTGGTGTGTTTAAAATGTGGTGTGCGAAGGTGGTGGGAACATAATTTGCCTTTATTAAATCTTATATATATGTCCAATTATTTATTTTTTAATAATTGGATTTCTCACCCGTGCATGCACGAGATCTAAACGTAATAATAACCATACTAATTCTAGAGAGACATTTATCTAGCAAGAAAAAATGATATGTTTATTTGTCAACCATATATTGGATGATTGTGGGCCTTGAAATTCACCACTTGCATATAAACAACCAATTCATATTCGCCAACTAATAAATATCATTTATTCATATCAGATAAATATGTCCACTTAGAATTACTCTAATAACAAATGTCAATAAATTTTTATACAAAAATTTAATAAATTATTAATTAATACAGTCAGCTGAGTCATATATTAGTATTATAAAACATAAATTTTTATAATCATCCTATCGTATTTATATTAATTATAAAATCCGCAAATTAGAATACTATAACTTAAAAAAAAAATTGATTATTGCACTGCAATAATTATATAAAAATTTCTTTAAAAACCATTAAAAATTGAAATTTACAATTAGGTTACAGATTTTAAGAAATTTATTCGTTTAGAGACTTACTATGCATGTATTTTCGAATTATAAAGATTAATATTTGCTCTTTTTAAAATAGAACTCTTAATTAATTTCGTATTCGATTTGATAAGTGACAGATCCCTAATTCAAAATAGTTGGCTAAAGAAACTATCGTGAATTGATAATTGAATATGAGTTAATAAAGGAAAAAGTTAATATCATTTAATTTAAAAATTTTTAAAAAAAGGATAAAAAATATAAAAAAATGAATTAAATGATGTCATCAGAAATCTTACAGAGCTAAAAATTTTATAGAGCTAGAAAATGAGCGAAAAAGCAACCATTCTTTTATTATATATATATATATATTCTAGAGAGACATATTTATCTGACATAAAAAAGTGATATATTTAGTTGTCAACTATATATTGGATGATTGTGAGCCTTGAAATTCACCACTTGCATATAAACAACCAATTCATAGTCGCCAGCTAACAAATATCAGTTATTCATATCAGATAAACATGTCCACTTAGAATTACTCTAATAATAATTGTCAATGAATTTTTATACAAAAATTTAATAAATTATTAATTAATACAGTTAACTAAGTCATATATTAGCATTATAAGACATAAATTTTTATAAACATTCTATCATAGTTATATTAATTATAGAATCCGCAAATTAGAGCATTATAATTTTTTTAAAAAAATCAAATTTAATTATTGCACTGCAATAACTATATAAGTATTTGTTCAAAAATCATTAAAAATTGAAATTTACAATAAGGTTACAAATTGTTAGAAATTTATTCATTTAGAGACGTACTATGCATGTATTTTCGAATTATAAATATTACTATTTGTTTTTTTAAATAGAACTCCCTATTAATTTCGTGTTCAATTTGATAAGTGACAGATCCCTAATTCAAACTAGTTGACTAAAGAAACTACAGTGAATTGATAATTGAATATGAGTTAATAAAGGGAAAAGTGAATAACAATTAATAAATTAGCATAACAATTTTCAAAAAATAAAAAATATAAAATATAAAAAACTAAATTAAGCCATGTCACTATAAATCTTATAGAGCTAAAAATTTTATAGAACTAGAAAATGAGTGAGAAAAACAATCATTCTTTTATTATATATATATATATATATTTTGCCATATGATGGTTACACATATATATATAAATATAAATACGCTTTGCTTACCAAAGTACGGCAAGCATGTCAAAATCGGACAGCCTATCAGGCCTTGGAGAGACAGGGAGAAAGAAAAAGAAAAAGAAAAAGAAAAAGGAAAAAAAAAAAGAAAAAAGAAAGAAAAACGAATGTAGAGAGAGGCAATAAAACCAAAAAAAAAAAAAAGAAAGAAAAAAATAAATAAAATAAAATAAAAGAGAGAGAAAGGAAAAACAGAAAAAAACAATGAAACAAAAACGAATATGGAGAGGCGTCCAGGGCGAGCAGATAAAAGTAAAACCAAAAAAGAAAAAAAAAAGAAAGAAAAGGGGGGAAAATGGAGATAAAACCTAGCCCAAACCGCTCCAATCCGACTTGAAGCGGTTTGGATTGGGTTGGTTCCATCTACCAGGTTGGTTGAGTTGGGTACCAAAAATATGAAACTAAATAAAAATAGATTGGGTTGGTTTTAGGCCAAAATCAGCCCAACCCAATCCATTGCCTACCTCTACATGATACTATTGCCTTCTTTTTTCTTTTATTTTTGAGGTAGATTAGTTAGGTAAATGATTGGGCTCAATTTTAGAGCAGATTGGTTTCTTTTGGTAACTTGTCATTTTGATAGTTCTTTCACCTAAAAATATAATATGTGAAATTGGTGTTAATTGGGGAAGCTTTCTTATGCCTTCTGAACAAGACTGCTTGCAAATTGAGACTAAAAAGACTATAAGGTGGCAAAGAAGCTGTGGTGGTTTTGGGATGATATGTGATCTGAGCTCAAGGACCTTTGTCTCGCGTAGAATAGAATTCAATAATGGCAATGCATATTAGTTTTTTATATGGACTTGACACATTGTAGAATTTTTCGTTTTAAGAGGTGTTAAATGCGTTGGAGAATTATGTAATCTGATGCTATATTGATGATGTGAGACTTTGTATTATTGCAAGTTTTATTTAAAGACAAAGGTATATTGTATACACATTTGAAAACCACAAATTCTCTGTAAAGTCTGCATCTACAATTGGACACTGATTTTCCAATTGAACTTTGCTTCTTGCATATTTGAATTCAATTCAATAGAAACTTATGTTTTTGTTTATTGGATGGTCTATTGTTCTTCATATAAAATTTTATTTTATTTTTATTCTTTACATTCCAACCTGTTAATAATATGTTTAAGAGCATATACATTTATTTTGCATCCAATTGTAAAGTTGAGAAACAATTTACATTAAAATACAATATTATAAGTACAGCAGTTTTCTTGAAGGCTAAAAGCACGTATCCCCCTCCAACAACGAATGAATGATGCTTCATGGTTTTGTTTAATTGGGTTGGGACGGTTTCAGATAATTCGCAAACTGTTAAGTTCGGGTTAGGTTGGTTTGGGTCCAAAAATGGCCAAAACCAGCCCAATGCCCAACCCTATATGTGATCATGGGATGAAACATTGAACAGCCATTTAAATAGGCAAAAACTTGTATTTAATTCTTATATATATGTCCAAAAACCATGAATTCAATTCATAGTCAAAACAAAAAGAAAAAGAGCCTCTCAGTAAGAATGTTTTCATGTAACTCCTTTTTATCCTCTCCAAATCGAAGCTCAGCTTAAGCTTTTTTTGGCTCGGGCTTTTTGGTCAAGCCAAGATTTTCGGCTCGCCTCTATTCTTTTACATCCTAAGTTAAGAGTCTAATGTCGAAAAAGGAAACCGAGGATCACATATCAAGTGACCCATGTAAGATTCGGCCAGTGACAACTTGATCAATACTAAAACACGACTACTAGAGTAATTCGGCTACTAGAGTAATTCAACCATTTGCTGTCTTTCTTTGCGATCTCAAAGGAGATCTTCTATAAGTTTGCATGAGTTGGGTGATTCATTATTTTTTTTATTATTATTATTATTATTATTATTATTATTATTATTATTATTGTTATTATTATTATTATTTTGCAGCCGGGTGATTCATTAATTGGTTTCGTTTGTACATTAATAACTTTGGTTATTTTTAGATAACGAAAAATATACACACCGAGCCGGCTCTAAAGGTGTGTAGGTGGTGCGATCAGACAGGGCATCAACATTCTAAGGGCATCAATTTTTTTTTTTATATATAGGTGCAACATTTAAAACTTTTAGATTTTTATTTGTCAAAAAGTTCAACATTATTGAGACAGATTTTTTAAAAAAAGTTTTGTAAAAGTGATTCAGCTAAAAATTAGAATTTATTATTTAAAAAATAAACAAGGCCTACATTTGAAATTTAGATTTACATGATCAAAATTTAAAACCAAAATTACTACTATCATACCACAAAGTCAAAACGTTATAATTAAAAAGAAAAAAAAGATTGAAAGGGGCACCAAAAAAATGATGTTTTTAAATGTGAAATAGATTTTTTTTAAATGAAGTTTTTAGATAAATGAAAGGACACTATTTTACAATGTTGCACAGGACACTCAAAATTTCAGGGCCGGCCCTGGATCCACATACATTGCACGTCTTATGTAAAAAGGTGATAACATGGATACATATCTATATATTAATTAATCCACCTATCCCTCCGTACTTTTTGTACTGCGATTTTCTCGCTTTTTTTATTTGGTAAATTTTATGATAATTATTCCTTTCCTTTTAAACAAAAATTTTTGTGAAAGAAATCAAAAAAGACTTGAATATGTGATCATTGGGTTTAACAACTAAGCCTTAACCATTTTACCTATTTGTTTTGTTTGTTAATCTTTTTCACTGATAAATTAAAATACTAAATCTGAAATGTTAATTGTAAACAAATTCTAATATATTATAATTTGTTAATTCACCATCTCTACTATATGTATTAGTGAGTTTAATGTTATTTGAATTTTTTAATACATTTTACATTTTTTTTGAATTTCTTGGTTTTTTTAAGAGATCGTTTAAAATGAGGCGGGTGATATGTATTGTTTCTATTATTGTGTATATATACGAACGATTATATATAAGAATATATGTTGTCTTTTAAACAATCATAAACTTTACGATTACTAAGTCCATCGATCTTATGTTAACCGTGTCAGAACAAATCAGGTACACCTAAAAAAACCGCTGTAAGATCACATTCTATTATTTCTTCGTTTTAGATTCTACCATTTAGAGAGTGACCAACAAAATATGTTTGTATTTATTTATTTAACTCACAAAATTTGCAAAACAATGTAGCTTTTAATGTTATAATTACAACAGACGATTTATATTTATTTATTTATTTTTGCAACGCACAGCAAACGTTTTATTAGTTAGATTAGAATAATTTTTTAATAAAATATTAATTTCCTAAATTGTAATAAGAGGGTTAAAAAATAGTAAATCTTTTGAAGATGAGAAGTTAAAAGTCATTTATGAGTAGATTAAAACTAATTCACTAAACGTTAAGCAATGTTCACCATCCATCACTGACTTAACTACTTTTTGCATAAAGTTAATGGTGTTAGTGACGTGGTTAACAACTATATTTTGAAAGTAACTGGATACTCTCTATACTTTGTAAATGTAACTATTAACTTACCAACTTTATAAATGTAACTAATAAATCACCAAACTTTCATTTATAACCAAAAGCTCACTGAATTTTAGAAAATGTTTACCATCCGCCACTTATACGAATGCAAAATCATTCCCTTATTTCATTTCAATCTTGTAGGCTTTATATTACATTTTTCCTTTTATTATTATTACAAAAACACGTGAAAACGACAATTGAGTATAGCACATATAACTTCAAGGCATCATAGATTTCGAACTATAGAAATTTTCCTTTAATTAAATGATTTTTTGATGAAATTTGTGTTGCTTTGTGACGCCGTGAAGTTATATGTGCTATAATCAATTGATATTTTCATGTGTTTTTGTAATAATAACAAAAGAAAAAATGTAATATAAAACCTACAAGAATGAAATTAAATGAGGGTATGATTTTGCATTCGTATAAGTGGTGAATAGTATACATTTTTTAAAATTCAGTGAGCTTTTAGTTACAAATGAAAGTTTGATGAGTTATATTAGTTAATTTATAAAGTTCGGTGAGTTAATAGTACATTTATAAAGTATAGTGAGTATTCGGTTACTTTTAAAATATAACTGTTAGCCACGTCACTAACACTATTTATTTTATACAAACAGTGTTTAAGTCAATGATAGATGGTGAACATTGTTTAAAGTTCAATAAATTAGTAGTTACATGTCAAAGTTCAGTGAGTAAATAGTTACATTCCCAAAGTACAGTGAATATTCATTAAATTAACCCCAATAATAAAAGAAACAAAATTAATTAAATATTAAATAAGGATGTTAATGTAACTTAAAAAAATAAAAGTAGGAGTGAATTCCCACTCGTTCCACCTTTTTATATAGGGTCATATTTACACCATGGTTTTTTATAACATCATCACATTTTGATTTTGTTGAATTTTTTGCATTTTTACTTATTTTTATATTTCAGTTCCAAATTTTTTCTTCACAAGTTTATTCTCAACTTTGGTTGATTAATAAGTTTTGTTTCTAGTGGCAATTTTCTCTCAAATTTTCACTTAAGATAATTGCTAAATAGTGCAAATAAATTATAGAACAATAATTTGTAAAGTACAATTATATAATTTTTTCATAATTTTAAAACAAATTAATGAACTTTCTATATGAACATGATTTTAAGAACAAGAAATATTATTAATTCATGAAAAGTCAATTTGAAAATTGTAAAGAAAAATAGCTAGGAACTTAAATGTAAAAAGGAATAAAAATTAGGAACCTCACTAGAATTCGTGTGGTGTAACTATATCTATATATTATTAAATTATTAAATAACTATTGAGATTTTGGAATCAACTTCCCTCTCATTTTGATTCTAAAATCTTAGGCTTTTTCTCCCTTTTCCCCTCCAATCATTTGCTTCAACAATTTTTTTCCCTCCAACTCCCAAATTTTTATTTTTTATTTTTTTGAGTCAACCAAATATTTATTTTTATTGTTCTTTTTTCAACCAACTCCCTGCTTTCTATCTATATTAACTACCCACTATCTATATTTTTTCCTCAAAATGACTTTTCTTTTCTACAACAATTTCTTTTTTTTTTAATTTCTTCCAGAATGTTCAACTATCCACATATTTACATTCTCCACTTAATAATTACTGTTGTTTTTCTTTTTTTTTTAAATGCTCTTTGCTTACTTAACTAATTATTTTTCATTTTCTTTGCTGTAGAAATTGCCTCCACGACTTTTGTGAACTAGCAACTTTATCGTATAATCCGCAATTATTTTCCTAATTTTATAATGTCAAATTTTATTTTTTATTTTCGTCCAGAAACCATTCTGCTAACTACAAATATATCCGTACAATATTGAACTTCCATACACTCCTTGTAAATAAGATATTTCTGTCACTTTACAATATTTGAATTGGGTTACTATATATGTACATAATTCATACTCAACTGATTTGAATATTGTCTATCATTTTTAGGTATTTCAATATACACATTCTAATAGTTACTTTCCTTTCTCCTTTTGCGCAATGGAAATTCTGATAAAAGCAATCAATCACGTCTCAAATTAATTCCTGGAACGAACACTACTAGAAAATAGGATATCATTAATAGATTTTTTTCGACGGACAAAAATCCGTCGGGAAATTTCTGACGAAAATGGCTTTCCGCTGGAAATTTCTGATGGACCTTGATTCCGTCGGACATTTCGGACGGAAAGACAACTCAGTCGGAAATTTCCAACGGCCTCCACTTGTCTGTAGGAAATTTCCGACGGACTTTAAGTTCTGTTGGAAATTTTCGATGGCTTTCATTTCCGTCGGAAATTTCCGACGGCAACGGAACTTAAAGTCCATCGGAAATTTCCAAAGGAATTTCTGACCAACCTGAATTTCCATCGGAAATTTCCGACGGAAAGTATCCATTTCCGTCGGAAATATCTTTAAAAATATATTTTAATTTTCCTTTATAAGATAGTGAAGGTTTTCTTTCTTTATTATACTAAATATTATTAATTAAAACTTTTTTCAATAAGTTTGAGATAATTTTTATTTTTTAATTATAATAATAGTTCATCCAATTACTTTATTAATATGTTTTAATTTTAATATGCACAATGTTCTATAATAAATTTACATTAACTTTTAAATTCTAAAAAATATATAAGAGATATATTAACTTTTTTGCAAACTAGAAGATAAGTTGTCAACTGATATATATAGCAAGGAAAATTATGTTCAAAATTTAAAACGTTACAAAAAAATAAAAGTGTTATTAATAATCAAAAACCGTTAGATATGAAATAGAAAATAATTTATGTTTTTGTATCCATAATTAAAAGTACAAACTAAAGTTAGAAAAAAAGAGCAAAAAAAAAAAAACAATAAATGCGAAAAATCTCCACATTGGATACCAGTTGACATGGAATATAAATAAATACAAAAAATGGAATCTCAGTATGCATAACAATCATTGTATGTATGAAATTCAGAAGGCATTGAGTAGTTAGCTGTCATCCATCAACTATTATTGGACATATGTGTGGTATGTGCATACATATATAATCATTTCTACCTACTCCATTCACATATATGACCCGTACACTTGTCTTATGAAAAGATCGATTACATGCACTCTTATAATGTCTGTAAATTCATTTGTAAAAATATTAGTGGTTAATGTTTAAAACAATGACTGTAAATAAAATGACACATTAATTTTATATTAATTAATATAGACAAATAAATTTAAACAATAAATGACATATATGAAATTAGTTTTCAGTTTTTTAAAACACTGAAAACGCGTTTACTTTCATATTTTCAGAAGAAAATTTTGAAAAGTAAAAAAACTTTTAACAAAGAAAACAGAAAATAATAAAAAGTCCAACTTATAAGCCTCATTTTCGAGTTTTAAATATTAAACTTTTCTTATTTTGATATTCATCACGAGTTTTCAATAATTTGTATTAGTTTATTAGTATATATACCAAAAGTTTAATTAATAAAAAGTCCAATGTTTGAAAGGAAAATTCAATATTATTTAATTAGCAAAATTACTCGAATATACTTTATATTAATTTCGGAACAATATGTTAACAAGAACGCATGGTAGCTGGCGATTGGGACTTGTTGGGACTTTACTCCCCAATTGCCAGGTCTTGGTTTCGAATATCCTTGGGCCTATAATGGGGAAATAAAAGTCACGAGTTACTGGTTCGGGTTGGTGCCTCTCGCAGGTTGGGTTGGACTAAAAAAAATTTTTTTATTATTTTTTACGTCGGGTTGGGTTGGACTAAAAAAAATTTTTTTATTATTTTTTGCGTCCGTTAGAAATTTTCAACGGTATTATATTCCGTTGGAAATTTCTGACGAACTCTTAAGTCCGTCAGAAATTTTAGGCGGATTTTTGTCCATCAGAAATTTCTGACGGAATTATATTCTGTCCGAAATTTCTGACGGATTCAAAATTTCCGTCAGCAACTTTAGCGAGATGGTATCACCAACGGATTTTCTGACGGAAAAATTCTGTCAGTGAAGGCTGTTTCCGACGGAATTCTTAGCATCACTGACGGAATTTTCTGTCGGTGAAGCCCTGTTTTTTAGTAGTGGAATTATTAGTCTAGACAATGATGCTAATATATATCAACCTAATTAAGACACAAGAAGTCTTGAATGTTCATATTGTCTGCATATATAGAACCCTACATACAAAGATAGGGATGAATAACCTTGAATTGAAATCTACCGTCATTTTTTCTTTTTGAATAATGCAAAACTAGAAAGTTCATTACTTGTCAAGAGACTAAGTATAAACTAAGTTGACATAACATACATCAAAATAAAACATTTTTTTTAACAAGTATATGGAATGGAGTATGTTGTGTATTGTATTAGGAAAAATCATTTGTTGGATAAAATTCAGTATGTGGGGCCACACATGTAATATTAATGTGCGGTTCTATCATAAGGAGTAGCCAGTTAAAATTGATCTATAAAGTTTTGCGGTTATTGGGTATTGAAGTATCATGAAATTAATGTGTAGAGATTGGTTTTGTATTTCTAAATTGTTAAAGAGGCCGATTTGAAAATACTATAAAGTTCCGTCTATATATTCGTCATGATCCCCAATTGAACGTAGGGTTTTCCGGTTTCTTTGCCTTTCCATCAATCGAGAAAATTCAAAAGGAAATTACGAATCAATTAGAAGATCATAATGTGTCCAATCAAGAAAATCAATGGACTCAGATACGCTTTCGCAATCCTTCATTGTATTCTTTTTTATTCAACATGAGATCTAGAAATTATATTTAGCGTTTCAGATTTAATAATGGTTTTATATTATTTCGATTCGGTAATTTATTCAACAATGGCAGTAGAGCCACCCCATTTTTGGTTCATTGAGAGTTTGGAGTTAATTTTATGTTTACAGTACTTTAAAATTTTATATTGAAATTATAAATGGATGGCCATCATCGAGTCTGGTAAATGTTAGAATTTTTTGTATTCGATTCGGTGGAACTTGGAATTACTATACGCCTTTACTGGTCTAACAAATTGATTGAATTATATGGCATCCATGAATTTATTGGATTCCCTTGTGCATGGATTGGTTTATGTATTTAACTTTGACCGTTCCCATTCCATGATTCCATCCTTTGGTTTTTCTTTTTCAATAAGCATGCAATCTAGAATTTATCTAAAAAAAATTGAATATTTCGGTTAAAATGATATGGATTCAGTTTGGCAAGGATTTGTAAGTTTAATGATTCTGGTTCCAATTTGTTTAACATGTTATTAAATTTGGAACCTACTTTCATGTAGTGTTTGGATTAAATGTCGAATTCGACTCTTCGGTTACCGCTAATTAGTGTAAATTCCTATGAATTTAGGAATTAGTTAATAAATCAATTTAATTCAATTAAATGGTTATTTAATATTTATAAACAAGCTAGTTAACATAGCATGTCACCATAGTGACCTCTCTTGTGAAAATTAGTTTATTAAAGATATTAGATGTTTTTATGTGTGTATCTATTCATGTGGGTATTAGTCGGCCCAAAGGAAGGCTAATATTTGGCCGAATTTCATGCACATATGCAGTGGTAAATGTGTGACAAATGTGCGGTTTCCATGTAGATAATAAGTCAATCCAAAGAGGAGCTTATTATTTAACGGGACTTATTGTCAATGTTTGATCATTGTAACAAGAGTATACTGTACAGTTAATATTACTGTCCAAAGACTTGATATTAATGTTGTACCCGGTGTTTTGGATGTGATTGATCATTACATGAATTTTATTGACTATATAGATTATGGATATTCACGTGAGCATGAAAGTTCGTTTGGTTATTTTTGTACTCTTTACAGCTAACATGTCTGCGATAACAATATCTACCAAATTAAATTCAATCCTAATGCTAAATGGTACAAACTTCGAGGATTGAAAATAAAACATATTGATTGTTCTTAACTGCATAGATCTAGACCTTATGCTCATGATTGAGGAACCTGTTCCTCTAACGGATGCAAGTTCACCTGATGACAAGAAGAACTTTGAGAATTGGGAATGCTCGAATCACATGGGTCTTATAATCATTAAGCGTGGCATTCCGGAAGCTTTCAGGGGTGTAATTTCTGAAGAGATGACTAGTGCTAAAGATTTCCTTATTGAAATTGAAAAGCATTTTGCGAAAATCGATAAGGCTGAAACAAGTCCACTTTTGAAAAGCTTAATTTCAATGAAGTATAAAGGCAAAGGAAACATAAGGGAATACAGTATAGAGATGTCTCATATTGCTTCAAAACTCAAGGCACTAACACTCAAGTTGTTTGATGACTTGCTCGTACATTTGAAATTAATATCACTTCCTACACAATTCAATCAATATAAGGTCAGTTATAACTGCCATAAGGAGAAATGGACTCTTAATGAGCTCATTTACATTGTGTGCAAGAGGAAGAAAGGTTGAAGCAAGGCAAGACTAAAATGACTCATTTAACTGGCACCTCTAAGGGCAAATGCGAGAAAATGAAGGTTGTTTCTTTTGCAAATAGCTTGGACATGTAAAGAAGGATTGTACCAAAGAAAGGTACAATTCTTACTTTGGTATGCTCTGAGGTTAATTTAGTTTCAATACCCAGAAACACTTGGTAGTTAGACTCTGATGCTACTACTTATATAAGTATTTCTATGCAGGGTTGTCTGAGCTATCGAAGGCCAAATGATAGTGAAAGATATCTCTATGTCGATGATAGCGAATCGGTTGTGGTTGAAGCAATAGGCACATTTAGGTTATTACTAGGGACTGGTTACTACTTGGATTTGAAAGACACATTTGTTGCTCTGTCTTTTAGACAGAATTTGATTTCTATTCCCAAATTGGAGAAATCTAGATATTATTGTCCTTTTGGGAATAGTGAGTTTAGTCTTTTATTAAATTCGAATACTGTGGATGCTGGTTCATTATCTTCATACAATAACTTATATTTATTTGACATGGTTACATATTATCATGAAATCTTGCATGTTGAATCACGTGGTACTAAACATAAATTAAATAAAGAAACTTTAGCATCATTATGACATGAGTGTTTAGATCATATCTCAAAAGCAAGAATTAAGAGACTTGTGTTTGATGGTATTTTGGATTCCCTATTGTGGATTCTTTTGATTTTACAGACTTAAGTGTTTATATTAATGGCATCAAGGGAAAGCATTCCAAAACTAAGAGATTACGTGCCAACGGGCTTTAGACATCTTAGAATTGATTCATACAGATATTTGTAAACCATTCCATACTGCTTTTTGGAATGGTCAACAATATTTGACATCATTCATAGACGATTAATTACTCACATTATGCGTACCTATATCTCGTTCATGAAAAATCTCAATCACTAGATGTGTTCAAGGCTTGTAAAGCTAAGGTTGAGAATCAACTCAACAAAAGGATTAAAAGTGTTAGATCTGATGTTGGGGGTGAGTACTAAGGTAGATATAACGGTTCATATGAACAAAATATAGGGTTATTTATTAAAATCCTAGAAGAGTGCAGAATCGTCCCATAATACACCACATCCGGATCTCTAAGCATGAATGGTGTGGCTGAGAGATGAAACAAAACTCGTAAAGACATAGTGAGAAGCATGATTAGTCATTCTACCTTACCAAAATCAATTTAGAGAGAAGCATTAAAGACAGCAGCTTACAGTCTTAATATAGTAACAACTAAAGCAAATGCCGAAACACCTTATAAGCTTTGGATAGGCAAAAAGTCTAGTTTGAAGCATTTTCACATTTGGAGGTGTCCAGCTGAGGCTAGGCCTCATAGGCCATATGAGGATAAATTGGACTTCAAAACATTAAGCGGTTACTTTATTGGTTATGTGGAATAATCTAGAGGGTATAAGTTTTATGATCCTACACATCGGTCAATTTTGAGATAGGGCACTGTAATATATTTTGAGAATGTTGAGTTTATGGAGAGAAATAAAGCCAGAGACATTGTCTTCGAGAAGGAATCAGCTTCAATTCCTATTATTACTTTTGACAATGTGCAGGTTTCTGTGCCTGTCAATAATCAAGAAGCGACTCAGGATCCTCAACAAGACAATGTTGAACAATCTCCTATTCAGAATGAGACTAGAAGGACAAAATCAACAAGCTCAAGAACTAAAGAGATCAAAAGAGAAAGGATAAGTGCTATTTTGGACGATTGCATAGTATTTCTCCAATATGAGGCATACAACGGAATGATGGAAGTTGATCCTATCAACTTTCATCAAGCCATATAGAGCTTTAATTCTCAAAAGTGGATAGATCCCATGAACGAAGAGTAAAAGTCTATGCAAGATAATAAAGTTTGGGATCTTTTCATGTTACCAAAAGGTGCGAAACCCATCAGTTGTAAATGGATATTTAAAACTAAAAGGGATTCAAAAGATAACGTGGAAAGATATAAGGCTCATCTTGTAGATAAACACTTTACTAAAAAAGAAGGCATTGATTTCGAAGAGATTTCTTCTCTAGTTTCTATGAAAGACTCTTTCAAGATAATTATGACTCATGTTGCACATTTTGATCTTGAGTTACATCATATGGATGTTAAGGCAGTGTTTCTCAATGATGACATTGATGAAATGATTTATATAAAGCAACCAAAAAACTTTGTGTCAAGAGACTCAAAGAAGATGGTCTATTAACTAAAGAAATCCATATGCCAACTCAAGCAAGCTTCCCGTCAGTGGTACCACAAATTTCATCAAGTAATTGTCTCGTTTGATTTTGAGGTAAATCCAGTAGATGATTGTGTATAACAAGTTCAGTGAAAGTAAGCATACTTTTCTGGTTTTATAAGTTGATGACACATTGCTTGCCACTAACGACATAGGTGCTACACGAAATGAAGAGATATCTATCAAAAAATTTTAAGATCTAGATTTTTGTGATGCCTCTTTTGTATTAGGGATTCAGATCATTCTCCGGGTATTCTTAGATTATCACAAAAGTGCTATATCGATAAGGAACTTAAAATGTTTTCCATGCAAGACAGTAAGCCAATTGATACCTCAGTCGCTTATGGTGAAAAGTACAGTATCCAACAGTACCCTAAAAATGATTTTGAACTTAAGGAAATGCAAAAGGTTCCCTATGCATCAATTATTGGGAGTCTTATGTATGCTCAAGTTTGTACACATCTATAGCATTCATTGTTGGAATGCTAGCTAGACATTTAAGCAACACTGGTATGAATCATTGGAGAGTAGCCAAACTGGTTATGAGGTACTTAAAGAGAACAAAATATTACATGCTCATATACAAGAGATCGGATCAGCTAGAGATCATTGGGTATTTTGATTCTGATTTCGCTAAATGCCAAGACAATAAAAGATCCACTTCAGGCTACATTTATCTATTGGTTGGGGAGCTATTTCTTGGAAGAGTGCTATGTAGACACTCATAGCTTCTTCTACCATGGCAGTAGAATTTGTGGCATGTTATGAGGCATCTAATCATGGAATATGGCTACGGAATTTTGTCACTGAGCTGTGCGTTCTGAATTGTGTTGAAAGACCACTTAACAATAACTTAGCAGTGTTGTATTTCAATAACAACATAAGCACATCTAAGTTTAAACATATTGATATAAGTTTCTAGTTGTAAAAGAAAGAGTGCAGAGTAGACAAATTTCCATAGAGCACATTGGGACAAACTCCATGGTTGCAGATCCGCTTACTAAGGAAATATCATCTAAGGTCTTTCATGAGCACACTGCTCATATGGGTGTTTTATTGTTTGAAGATACTATGGTTTAGTGGGAGTTTATTGTTGCTCTATATTTTACTTTTGACATACTTACATGTTCGAATATTTTTCTGTATAGAATTAAAGCATTCAGTTGTCACTCTATTACATTATGTTCAGTATTGATCTTATTAAGAAATAAGGTAGGACATGTTGGAAACAGGCATGGTTAAATCACATTGTATGCAATTTCTATGCTACACATCCATGATTGATCTATGTCATTTGGTTATATTAGTATACGTGACCACTGATGGGTTTAGTCACGTTTTAAATTGTGGCAAAGACCACTTTGAGCATGTATCATTATTATCAATAGACGGGAATGTTCAGAAATACCCTAATTGTGTGATAGCCAGTTCTAAAGCTCATAAACTTAAGCACATTTGTTGGATTACATATATGGCTCAATAAGAGATTGTTGGATAAAATTCAATATGTGGAGCCACACATGTAATATTAATGTGTTGTTTTATCATAAGAAGCAGCCAATTAAAAGTGATCTATAAAGTTTATGGCCACTGGGTATTAAAGTGTCATCGAATTAATGTGTAGAGACCGGTTTTATATTTGTAAATTGTAAAAGGGGCCATTTTGAAAATACTATAAAATTACATCTATATATTGATCATGGTCCTAGGTTGAATGGATGGTTTTCCATTTTCTCTCCTTTTCCATCAACAAAGAAAATTCAAAAGGAAACTACAAATCAATTAAAAGATCATAACCTGTCAAATTAAGAAAATTAATGGATTCAGGTACACTTCTGTAACCCTTCATTATATTATCTTTGATTCAACATGGGATCTAGAAATCATGTCTAGTGTTTGGATTTAATTATAGTTTTACATGATTTCGATTTGACAATTTATTCAACATAATTGACTTTTTTCTGTTTCATTTATGTCAAATTAATTATATTAGATATATTTATATAAAAAAAGAAGAGCATTGTGTATCTATGTCATGGATGGGATATTCTCATCCTGTCAAAACATTAAATATCTGCTGTAAAAAAAAATCAAATAAATCAAATATCATGAATTATATTTTGTTAATTAAATTGAATTCTTATAATTTAGTTTTAAACTTCAAAGTATAAGTTTAATTAGTTTTCACATTTACTCCCTCCATACCATTAAGATATGTTTAAGTCTAATTTCACAAGGATTAAGAAAAGTTCAATTACTATTATTAGAAAAGTAAAATATAATAAGAAATTATATTTGTACACATAAAATGTATAATTTTTTTACACACTCTCTTATATTTACTTAAATGTCATTTGTCCTATTATCCTTGAAATCACAACTTTTGAGGGGTGTGAGTAAATTCATAGAGGTGTGTACAAAAGTTGTATATTTTGCGTGTACAAATAGCACTTCTCAAAATATAATACTATCTTCCTAATATACCTCTTCATTTATTAATTATTTCATCTCATTTACTAATTATTTCACATTTTTTTAAAATTACGAGGGAATTAAAAATGAATAGAATTGAGCCATTGACCAATAATGTAAAGAACTAACTAAGATACGACCAAATTAGAAAGATCTTGGCGATTATTTCACCATAATAATATTATTTCATAGATAGATAAAGATTAATTGGCACTATTACGATATTAACTAGATGGTGTGATATAACACCAGTGATTTGCGATGTTGGTGTTAGCCCGCATCAACTACTTGTATTACTTTTAGTGATAGAGTAATATTATACTTCTAGATTGGTTTACCAACTAGTTTACTGGTTTACAATTTTAACCTTGTAAAATCTAAAGCTCAAATTATTTAAATGCCTTATTTAGCAGTTTTGTCTTTCATATTAATACACAGCCGGTGAACTAATTGGTGAACTAACTTGGAAGTTTATTATTACTCTTACTGATAGAGTAATGCTACACTTCCAGATTCGTTTACCAATTAATTTACCGATTTACAATTTTAACCCTGTAAAATCTAAAGCTCAAATTATTTAAATGCTTTATTTGGCAATTTTTCCCTTCATATTAATATACAGTCGGGGAACTAATTGGTGAACCAACCTAGAAGTTTATCATTACTTTTAGTGATAGAGTAATGCTATACTTCCAGGTTGGTTTACCAATTAGTTTACCTTTTTACAATTTTAACCCTGTAAAATCTAAAGCTCAAATTATTTAAATGTCTTATTAGGCAGTTTTGCTCTTTATATTAATACACAGCCAATGAACTAATTGGTGAACTAACCTAAAAGTTTATCATTACTCTTAGTGATAGAGTAATGCTATACTTCCAGGTTAGTTTATCAATTAGTTTACCGGTTTACAATTTTAACCCTATAAAATCTAATGTTCAAATTATTTAAATGTCTTATTTGACAGTTTTACCCTTCATATTAATACACAGTCGGTGAACTAATTGGTGAACCAACTTGGAAGTTTATCATTACTCTTAGTGATAGAGTAATGATATACTTTCAAGTTGGTTTACCAATTAGTTTACCAGTTTACAATTTTAACCCTATAAAATCTAAAGCTTAAATTATTTAAATGCCTTATTTGACAGTTTTGCCCTTTATATTAATACACATCCGGTAAACTAATTGGTAAATCAACTTGAAAGTTTATCATTACTAATGCTGATAGTTACAACACAAATTGATGATTATCCTGTAACTCTAGTAGCTAAATCTAATCAGCTTGATTTTAGTTAGAATGTTACACCTAATTCTCTCTCTCTCTCATTATTTTATTTTCAACGATTTTTTTTTAATGGAAGGACATATTTGCAAGGCATTGGAGCATATTTGTAATATATTTTTTTGACATATATATATATATCATGGACAATTATATTACCACTATTATAAAAAGAGAGAAAAGAAGAGATAAATAATTACCTCTTAGAAAATTGTGTATTTACAATGAGAAGCATAGACCCTTATTTATAGATACAAAGCTAGGGTTTCAGGGATACAATGGTAACATGTTTAGGGTTTGCGGGGGTAGGATAGTCATTTACTAAATATTTAATTATTTACAACATTCCCCCTTGAATGACTATCTATACATCTAAAAGCCTCGTTAAAAACCTTGGTTTGACAAAAGCCCAGTAGGAAAAAAGTACAAACTCAAGGAAAAAAGAGTATAGTATATAACGAATATTTAGAGTAATAAAATGCTGCCTCATTAAAACCTTGCCAGAAAAACCCATTGGGAAAAACCTGGTCGAAAGAAAAAGAGTACAACTATTCCCCCTAATGTCAATCACTGAAGATCTCCAAGTCGACGCATTCCAATCTTATGGACCACTTTCTTGAATGTAGATGTTGGTAACGCCTTTGTGAATAAATCAGCTATATTATCACTTGAACAGATTTGTTGAATGTCGACATCCACACTTTTCTGAAGTTCATGTGTGTAGCAAAACTTTGAAGATATGTGCTTCGTCCTATCTCCTTTGATGAAGCCTCCTTTAAGTTATGCAATACAAGCTGCATTATCTTCCTACAGTATTGTTGGACCTTCCTTTGTTGAAACTATTCCACATGATGTTTGAATATGGTGTGTCATGTTCCTAAGCCATACACATTCATGACTTGTTTCATGGATTGTAATAATTTCTGAGTAATTTAAAGATGTTGCTGTTAAGGTTTTGCTTCACAGATCTCTATGATATAGCTGTTGTCCACAAGTAAAGACATATCCTATTTGTGACTTAGTTTTATGTGGATCGGAGAGATAACCTGTATCTGCATAGCCAACTAAAGAAGAGTCTGTGTATTGTGAATAAAATAATCCCAAGTCTATGGTACCTTTCAGGTAACGAAGAATATGTTTAACATCATTCCAATGTCTTTGAATTGGTGCAGAACTATATCTAGCGAGGAGATTTACAGAAAAAGCTATATCTGGTCGAGTGCAATTTGTAAGATATTTCAATGCTCCAATTGCACTAAGATATGGTACTTCAAGACCAAGAATCTTTTCCTCATCTTCAACTGGATGACAAGGATCTTTATCTACATCAAGTGATCGGACAACCATTGGAGATGTCTATAGATGTGTCTTATCCATATAAAACCTTTTTAACACTTTTTCTGTATATATAGACTAATGAACAAATAATCCTTTTGAAGTGTTCAATCTGCAAACCAAGGCAAAATTTGGTTTTCCCCAAATCTTTCATTTCAAATTCAGTTTTTAAATACTTAGCAGTTCTATCGATCTCTTCAGGAGTTCCTATAAGATTTAAATCATCTACATAAACTGCTACTATTGTAAATCCAATATCAGTTTTCTTTATAAAAACACATGGGCAAATATCATTATTTTGATGTCCCTCTTTCAACAAATATTCATTCAGACGGTTATATCACATCTGTCCAGATTGTTTTAATCCATAGAGTGATTTTTGTAATTTAACTGAGAACATATTTTTAGGGATTGAATCATTTGCTTCTAGCACTTTGAATCCTTCAGGGATTTTCATATAAATTTCACTATCAAGTGAGCCGTAAAGATAGGAAGTTACTACATCCATAAGTCTCATATCTAACTTTTGTGAGACAACCAAACTCATCAAATATCTGAATGTTATGGCATCCATCACAAGAGAATATATCTCTTCATAATCTATTCCAGGTCTCTGTGAAAAACCTTGTGCACAAGTCGAGCCTTGTATCTCGTAATTTCATTGTTCTCATTTCTTTTTCTCACAAACACCTACTTATATCCAACAGGAGTTATATCTTTGGGTATTTGGACTACAAGTCCAAAAACTTTTCTTTTTTCCAAAGAATTCAACTCCGCCTGTATGGTTTCTCTCCATTTTGGCCAATCTTTCCTTTGCTGACAGTCTTTAACAGACTGTGGTTCAGGATCCTCATTCTCATGCATGATATCAAGAGCCACATTAAAGGCGAAAATATTATCTATCACAACATTGTTTCTTTCATAAACTTTGTGTGATGATAAATAGTTTATTGAGATCTCTTCATTTTGTGATTCTGCAGGAATCAAATCTTCTTTATTTGATTGATCAATCACTTCATGCTTCTCTTGAGTTTGTGGTCGATTGTTCTCTTGTACTTTTCTTTTCCTAGGCACAGAATCTTTAGCTCCAAGTGGTCGAACACGTTTCTGACGTACTTTTGATTCACTTGCTATAGCAGATCGTTCTACAGGAATATCAATTTTTATTGGAGTATTTTGTGCTGGTATATGTCATTTTGTCACTTTCTTTGTATCCACAAACATATCAGGTAATTGATTTGCAACTTTTTGCAAATGAATTATTTTTTCAGCTTCTTGCTCACATTGATTGCTTTGGGAATCAAAATGAGATAAGTTCATATAATTCTTGCATATCTACAGTTACATCTGATTAAATATTCTAGAAGAATACGATTGCCAAAAAAATCCCCAAGATGTGCTAATAATTATGGTTTCTTGAAGAAACTATAATGTTTGAAACTATAATGTCTAGAGTAGGAAAAGTCATTTCGTCAAAATGACAGTCTGCGAAACGTGCAGTAAATAGATCACTTGTTAGTGGTTCAAGGTACCTAATAATTATTGGTGAATCAAAACCCACATAAATCCTAGGTCTTCTTTGGGGACCCATCTTAGTGTGTTGTGGGGGTGGAATTGAAACTTGGACAGCATAACAAAAAATTTTTAAGTGAGAAACATCAGGTTCTCGACCAAATGCCAATTATAAATGCGAGTATTTATGATAAACGGTTGGCCTTAAGCGAATTAATGACGCAGCGTGTAACACTACATGACCCCAAATAGAAATTGGTAATTTCATTTTCATAAGTAATGGCGTAGCAATAAGTTGCAATCATTTTATAAATGACTCTGCAAGGCCATTTTGAGTATACACATGGAGAACTGAGTGTTCTACAACAATACCAATAGAAATGCAGTATTCATCAAATGCCTGGGATCTGAATTTGGCAGCATTATCAAGACGAATTGTCTTGATAGAATAATCGGGAAATTGAGCTCGCAATTTTATTAGTTGAGCGAGCAATCTGGCAAAAGCCATATTTCTAGTCGAAAGCAGACATATATGTGACCATCTTGTTGAAGCATCAACTAAAACCATAAAGTATCTAAATGGTTTATATGGTGGGTGTATAGGCCCACATATATCCCATGAATTCTTTTAAAAAACTTTAGAAGTTCAACATTAACTTTTGTAGGGGAAGGTTTGACTACTAATTTCCCCTGTGAGTAAGCGTTACATAGATAGTTATTAGGCAAAAGAATCTTCTCGTTCTTTAAAGAATGTCCATGTGTGCTAGTAATGATACGTCGCATCATTACTGCTCCTGGACGTCCAACTATATTATGCCAAAGCATAAAACCTTTTGGGTCTTTGAATTTCTAGTTCGCTATATAATTTGATTCAACTGACTTTATAGTTGTGAAATACATCCTAGATGGGAGTGCTTGTAATTTTTCTTTTATCTACTTCTGGCCAGATAGGAAAGAAGTTATTCAGAGATATTCAATATTATTTTCCTGCATTATTTCAATATGATATCCATTGCTGCGGATATCTTTAAAACTAAGCAAACTTCTTCTAAACTTGCTAGAATAAAGTGCATCATTAATATATAATCTTGTATTATTGGGTAAGATTATATTAGCTCTTCCACAGCCCTCAATGATATTTGATGCTCCAGAAATTGTATTAACATTATTATTTGCAATGTTAATTCAACAAAATACCTTTTCTCTTGAAAAATTGTATGGGACGTGGTACTATAGCTAAGCAAACATCTTGACAATTCATCTTTACTCTATTTTTATATAAACCAAAAAAAAATTTAAACATCAAATTACAAATAGTTTATTCAAAATTCAAATAGCTTCAAGGTAACTAAACATTAAAACAATAAAGTGAATGAGTACATATATAATGCAACAATATAAAAGCAGATAAAAAGAAGAACAAACTAATCAATATCCTCCATGGCACAGCCATCAACCACATTTCCACTTGAATCAAACAAAAAATCATAGAAATCCAAATGAGTCATATAATTTGGATCATCAAAGTTTGTAAAATTGGTCTCGACTTTTCCCTTCCCCTTGATAGATTGTTGGTAGAGATCCACAAGGTGTTTAGTAGTACGGCAGGTACGCGACCAATGTCCTTCGATCTCACATCTATAGCAACTCTCTTCATTCGTTTTGAAGGACTTGTTTTCACTTGTTTTTTGCTTTTTAGAGTTGCTGCCGTGGTGTTTATTATTTGACCCATTATTCTATCCATATCCACATCCACGCCCGTGTCCACGACCCCGTCCGGGTCCACGTCCGCGTCCTCGATAGTGTCTTGTTCATAATTTGTTGCATTTGCTTCAGGCAAATCAACAGCATTAGTTTCAGGAAGTGTTGTAGACCCCGTTGGGTGAAATGCATGGTTTTTCATTAGTAACTCATCGTTCTGTTCTACAAGTAAGCAAGAAATAAGTTCTGAATATTTCTTGAAACCACGTTCACAGTATTGTTGCTGCAGCAAGACATTGAATGCATAAAAAGTAGATAAAGTTTTATCTAAAATGTCCTCATATGTGATTTTTTTCCCACACAGATTGAGTTTTGAGCATATTTTGAAAAGCTTTGAGTCGTGTTCGCTAACAGTTTTGAAATCTTGTAAGCGAAGGTGCATCCATTCATATCGGACTCTAGGAAGGACTATAGTTTTTTGGTCGTCAAATCTTTCAGTCAATTTTTTCCAAAGATCTTCGGGATCTTTTACCGTAAGATACTCACTTTTCAATCCATCATGAAGGTGATGGTGAAGGAAAATTAGTGCTTTAACAGATCCTGCAGGGATTGTGTATTTCTCTCTTTTATTGTTTCACCGAGACCCTTTGATACAAGATGTATCTCAGCATCAAGAATCCATGAAAGGTAATTTTTTCCTGAGATGTCAAGCGCGGTAAACTCTAATTTTATGATATTGGCCATTTAGATAATTTTCTACAAAAGGAAAAATACTCTAATTAATACTTGATATAATATAATATAACCAATATCAGTTATAATGCAAATTTTCATTCTTTTCCTCAGGGATAAGAATAATATAATATTAGTTATTTGCCCTTCGGGGGGAAATAATTAATGTGCTTCTTCAAGAGCACTGAACAAAAAAATTTGTAACATAGACAGTTATATGAGAATTATAACAACATAATTACATGAATTTAAATAAACATATTATACAAAGTATCTAATAGTTAGATTAATTAATTGTATAGGAATGAATATAAATAAAAGTTATTAATATAACAGATATAAAATGCATGGTTATAATATATATATATTTAAATAAAAATGTTGGTGCTTATCAATAGATAATGGCTGCCATATTCATATGTATTATGTAATTGACATCCAAAATCAAATCAAAGAGAATATCAATAAAAAGAAACATTCATGATCTCCCTACTATATAAGAAAAATAAAAGTAACATAATATGTGACTACCAGATTTACATTCATTATGTAATTGGCTGCCATATTATCTCAAAAGGAATCAATCAAGAAGAGATTTCATGATCCCTTATATAAAAATATGATTTTCAACCTAACATAAAATTGGAAGTCAAAAATTCATTAAAATTGAATATTGGCTATCCATTTATGTACATCTATACATCAAGACAGAGATAATCAAATTAATATTTTGACACAGAGTCATTTACACAAAAGAAAACAAAATCGTTGTGATATAAAACATTTAAAAACAATCATGCCATAATAAAGATTCTGTTATCATAAAAATCATGAACTAAATATAAGATTGCTAGGTGCCAATTGTTTTCACATTGGCAAAAGAACAGAAAAAAAATAGAAACGTGAAAAGGGCCTATTAATTACAACAGGAAAAACTAATATGTTGAATCCATTGAATAGCATTGCTGCAGAAGCTTTCGTGGAAAGAAAAATGAATATATTACTAAAGGCATTCAACATAGGAAAAGAGTAAACAGTGGTTTGGTAGAACGAAGAAAAAGAAAAATATTTATCGTGCTGATAACGTGTTATCAAAAGAGAGAAAAGAAGAGATAAATAATTACCTCTTCGAAAATTGTGTGTTTACAATGAGAAGCAGAGACCCCTATTTATAAATACAAAGCTAGGGTTTTAGGAGTACAATGTTAACATATCTAGGGTTTGCAGGGGTAGGATAGTTATTTACTAAATATTTAATTATTTTCAACAACCACCACGAATTTTTATTTATCTACCACATTTTGAATGCACCATGGTTAACAGACATTTTTAGTTAGCACACCACTATCTATTCCACTTATACCCACGAAATTAATTATCTATAATCAATATATAAAACCACATTAAAGATTCATATTCCTAAATATATTAATCTAACACAAACATAATTGTTTTCTTTTACATTGTTCTTAAGTCAAAATATATACAAATTAGATCTTAAATCAAAGCACTCAACATGAGCATTAATTTGAGCTAATTTTCAAGTGTAAACTACTAATGCAATTTCATATGCAGAGTTAAAAAACACAATCTCTCAAACTTAATTTAATAGAACCCTAAATCATCTATAACTTTCCAAATTAGATTTTAATTAATTTATTTAATTTAATTAATTTTTTTAAAATTGAAATTGAATAACAAAATATTCCAACCTGCCTTTTCTTCTTTTTTCTTTTTTTTTTTTTTTTGTAGAATAAATTTTCTAACTTTTCAAATAACTCAAACATAAATGTGTAGATTTTTCAAAACTTCTAATTTAGAACACTTCGATCCTATAAAATTGAAATTAGATTTTAAATTAACACCATTCATTTATTATTATGTTTTTCTATTTCAATTCAATCATGTGTTCTTAAGTAATATTATAAATCTATTTATACTTTATGGAAAGCAATATATATTAAAATAAAAAGAAAAATGCTAAAATCATTCTTCACGAAACAAGGTATAAAAGTTAGGTATTAAAATAAAACTTTAAATAAAATAAATCTTTAAAATCTAAAGTTGTCAAATCGTATTATAAATCAAAATTATGACAAGTGATTACTTAAAAAAGGAAATTGAAAAGAATAATAATTATTAAAAGAAGGTTGATTATACTGACACTACATTTTTTACTAACCACACAACATTTTAATTATATTCGTCAACCTTTATGTTTTTAATTCTTTATATTTACATAATTAACTTATTTTTTGTTATATTTTTATTTTAACATCTTATCATTATAACATTTTGCATCGAATGATCTCTTGAATATAAAAATTTTAAGCAAGAATTGCTTTAAATTTTTGAATAGACAAAAATGTAATATCTAATTATAGATAACTACATATTTTTATATGATTTTAAGGTACACAAATCAATTTTTTTTAAATAAATTCAATCATTAAGAACATGATAGGATAATTAAACTAAAAATTAGAGAAAAAAGTAGCAAAAATTTTTAGGAGCTTAAATACTATAAGAATCAAAGATTAAAGATGCTCAAATTAATAAAAATGTGGTGTGTTTAGTAAAATGAGTCGTGTAAATATAATTAGCATTAAAAGAAAATCAAATTAAGACAATTATGATTATGATGGAAGAAAAAAAGGATTAAATTTAACCATGATTATTAATGTAATTTTAGATTCGGATATTTAAGTAAATAAAGAAAATAGTTTAAAATGTGGTCTTGAAATAAATTTGTATGGTGGGAGTATAATTCCCGATGTATCATTGATAGGTATATATCTTATACCTAAAAATTCCTATATATGCATATATATAGCGAGGCGGTTCAGATTACTAATATATTTGACATATCATTTTGACAAGTCACCACAACCCTTAGATTAAAAAATCCAATGGATTAAAACTAATATAGTAGTAATCAATTGAAAGCCCTATTTTATCAACCAAACAATCAAATTTAGGTCCCAGTTGGGTTTCGCCTTCTCTCTTCACGTGGGTTCCATCCACTGTGAACCTCCCAAATCAATTCCAAGTAGCTGAGGTCTTCAAAATCAATTCTCGCCGGAGACACGACGGCAATGGCGACAGGAAGCCTTGAAACTACGACAAGGAAACTATATATGCCGCAATATATATGCTGCAATCAAGTCTCTAGGCATTGAGACCGATCTATAGAAAATAGCTATTGAAAGTACGACCAGCAATTGTTTTGAAGCCTTGTTTCAAAAATATATACGCATTAAGAATGATTAATAGAAAATAGCTTCAAAATTTTATATATGCATTTAGGATGTTCACAGTGGATGGAACGGACATGAAGACTGAAGATGAACACAATTAGGATCTAAACTGGAGTGTGTGGTTGATGGAATAGGGCTTTCAATTGATTTAGTATTACTAGTTTTAATCTGTTGGATTTTTTTAATATAACGGTTGTGGTGATTTGTCAAAATTATATGTTAAATATATTGGTAATCTGAACCGCTCTGTGTGTTTGTATATATATTGGTATTGCAGTTTATTCGTGAGTTTATTCATGTATTACTTTTGTCTTTCAGGACACAATGAAAACACTCTGCATTTATTTAGTGGGATATGAATAAATTTTCTTCATAATCAATTCGACTAACTGCAATACAACATACATATTTTAATGGTTTAAATAAGTGTTGCGGTTGTTAAGTTCTCAAATTTCGAGTAGAAGGTTTCGGGTTTGAACCATACATGGCCTCCTTCCCCTATTTCCCCTGTCTCCATCTTGTATTTAAAAAAATAATAATAATTACATACTTATTTTGGTGCTAATAAACATTAATCCAATGTTATATTCTTTCTGAACTAAAATCGAATGGGAAATGCTTGTCCAAGGTAAACCAACTTCAATGTTTACTATTTAGTGTTAACAATTCAACTTCAATTCATTTCAATTTAATCAATGTAACCATCAACCAATGTCAAGATCACAGTGACTCAGTCCCGATATATCCACCAACCCAAATTTATACAACTAACAATTCTAAAATGGCTAATTTGAATATATGGACCCTATCGTCTAGTGTTATATTGGAAATAGCCCCTATAATTTTTACTTTGGCGTTTTCATTTATTGCAAAAAAGACTTTACCACCAAGATTTGTCAACTTTATTATTGAAATAACCTTTTTACCCCTAGTTTCAATTAAAATATAAAGACAAAGATTTTTATTTTTTATAGGATTTCGACGAGATATGACCTGTACAAAATTTATTATTGTTAGTTGATGTATCATGTTGGCATTCACATTGGTCATCGCACAAGCCTACTAGAGATTCCAAAAGACATTTTACTTAATTGAAAAATAGGAAATGTCAGATTCATTTTTGTCGCGGTGGGGGATAATACTATGATGACAGTTGAATCAGCTAGATAAAAATTTACTACCTACGTCCCAAAAAGATGGTCCATATCAACTTTGTACATAGATTAAGAAAAATTCATTTAGTAGTATTAAAAAAGTAAAGTTTAACATCATTTACCTATGAGCAATTCTAGGGGGACATGAAAAATGGGAGATTATTAGAAGATATTCTCATGTGGTACACATTCATTAGGTGATGATTACATAGTTACTTTTTCATCATCCAATACAAGTATACCACATAAGAATGACACCTAATAATGTCCCATTTTCATGTCCCCTTAGAATTTTTCTTTACCTATTATTCCCTTCATTTGTTAATTATTTCACTTTAATAATTTTTTTAATAATTATGTGCATTAAATGAATGTATATAAAAGAACTCATATTTCAATTACTTTTTAAAAAAGAAACTGGACCATATTTTGGGACAGATGAAAGAGGAAAGATGGACTATTTTTTTGGGACGGAGGTAGTATATTTTTATCTTTACATTTTACTTGAAATTAAGGATAAAATACCTTCAAATTATCTCTATCTCTATATATAGAAAGAGAACTGAGATTCCGAAATCAATTTCCCATCCAAAATGATTCCAGAATCCTCTTTTTTTAATTTCCTTTTTTTGCCTACTAAACAAATATATAACTTCCCTTTTATCCACTACGTGTAACTATATGTAACTTCCTGTTTTTTTTTTTTTTTTTGAGTTTTTCCCTACAAGTCTTCCATTACGTGCCATGCCTCCTCCTATTTTTTTCTAACACTTTTTGTAATTCAAGTCTCTTGAATAAATAAATGACTTAATAATACATTTATTCGATAATTAAAAACTTTCCACTCCTACTATTTTTGAATGGTTAAGCTATTTTTTTTCCCTTTTTCCCCCCAAAAAATGATAACTGCAATAAGTTTTTTGCAACCTATTTCTATCTAGTTGTCTTTTATGTAACCACCCACTATGTATTTCACTGTAGTCTTTAAATTGAAAAAAGTAATTGTCAATAACTATTCCAAATGAGTTACATGAAGGATTTATAAGTGCAAAGCTGAGTGTAATTTGCAACCTATTTTGTAGTCCTCTTTTTTACCCCTGAATACATCTATGCACTTTCGTTATTATTTATGCGTATAATAGTTTTATTAATGTCTCACGATCTGGATACTTTGTGTTTTTTATTTTTTTATTTTTTAAATTCTGGTCTTTTTCCTTTCAATATATGTTGAATGCATTCTTAACTTAAATATATGAGAATATATTTAAGCCCAACAGACCTTAGATTAGGTGAGAAATGTCCGTCAAATTCTAATTTCTTTTTTTAATAAGTTACATAGTATTGTTATGTTTTCAAGGAAAATTTATTTTCAGGAAGTAATAACAATATAAGGAGTAGGAAGTAGTACTAAATCATTAAAAAAATTCCAAGGGTGACAAGTTGACAAACACACCTTTATGCTTCTTTTTTCCCATTCCAAACTGTAGCATGTTGCTATCTTCAACGAATAATAAGATAGTGTTTGGCTTATTGGCTTTGAAAAAGTAGATTTCACATGTTTATTCCAACAATAAATTTTTAAATATAGGTTAGACATTTAACATAATATTTGTACAAATTATATAATTTCTGAAGTGGGTCAACCATGGCTCAAAGCCAAAAATAACAAAATAGTATATCAATGCTCAAAACTTAGATCTAAAACGTGGCAAAACAAACATTTACTTTGTGAAATGTATTATTTACTGGTAGAAAAGGGAAGGGGGCAAAAAAGAAAATAAAACCTTTCAACCGACTAGATTGCAAAAAAAAGGGGCCACAATAAATTCAATCTATGATCTTGCTTGGAGTTTGCAGTGGGATCTATGGAATAATTACGTCTGGAAGATAAGTCACTGCTTTCCTGTTTGTTATTAGTATAAATTGCTGCTCTATCTATTGTTAACGTTCAACATCATTGTAATTTTTTATTTTTTTTAGTAAAATTTGGCTATGCAATGCACGGATACAAAATCAAGTATATTTTAGAAAAAAAGAAAACAAGGGTAAAATGGTTCACTTTAACAACAAAAATTGACAAAATTGGCCAATAAGGTCCTTTTTGTAATGAATAGTAATATGTTAAGATTGAAATCATCAAGTTATGAACTATATGAGCTATTTCTACACAGACGCTAAACAATAAGATCCATTTGCTCAAATTAACTATTCTAAAATTTATGGGACAAGACCTCCACAGAACAAACACGTATTGAACTATACACATGATCAGACAAAATTGAAGTTGCACATTAGAAGGTTTTACAACACTCGTCTCGTGCTCAAATCAGTCAAGTTGCCTAAATATATTCATGTTTTACAAAACTTACAGAAAGAAAAATGTTGAGGTCTTTTTTTTTTTTACGCTTTTTCGCGCATTTTTAACTCTAAATTGATTGCTTTTTACCATGCTTAATATACTTTTTTTCACGATTTAACATGTTTTGTTCCAAAACAATGCTAAATATCACCATATTTAAATATATATATATATTAAATGTTTGCATCACAAGGTGAACGATGCACTTTATACATCAATTGATAAATGCAAATAAATCCCGTTCGAATGTTTACAATAATCAATGTTATTAAACGGTAAATTGCCAAATGCCTTATTGGCATGTCTAAAAGGTTGTCACAAGAAGACGAATAAACCCATCAAATAGACTTTTATAAGTTATTTTCATAGAAAAGCTCAACTAATATTATTGAAAATGGAAATTTTAAAATTATTTTCCTAATAGGTTATTTAACTTACTAATTATCTCATTACAATAATTTTATATTATTGAAAATTAATATTTCAATTGCAAATTAAACTAGTTAAATCACATGTGCGTTGCACAGGTAGAAAAACTTATTATAATATAATTTCATATAAAATATAAAAAACACAAGTATACAGTAATTCAATCAAGTATAGAAAACACAATTATACATTAATTCAATTAATAAAATCAATTAACCTACTAATCGTGAAGTTCAAGATTATTCAGAAGGTAATCTAATTCTTACCTCTAATCTCTAATACCTATGCAATAATGAGATACACGACGCTCTTCCGATCTCAATACATTCGAAAATGTAAGTTTAATGACAAATGTATAATATTATCAAATTTAAATTTTTCATCTCTATAATCTCTATATATATAAGTAGATTAATCTACGATATCTTTGTAATATGATTTTCTTACTAAAAAGTCTGTTAATGAGGTCTTTTTCGACATTTTGTTTCCTATAGCAGTAACTCGTGCTGTATTTTTAATTTTTCAGTTTTTTTTGATTTTTTTATTCTCTTTTGTCTTATCCATCTAATTTTTTAAAATGAGATTCACTATTTAATTTAATAACTAACATATATTTATCATTTGACTGCTTAAATTATGGATAAATTTAGTTATCCAATGATAGATAAGTATCCATACGATTAAAATATTTGAAGTTTATAATTTTGTAACAATAAATTTGTAGTTTATAATTAATTCATAAAATAATGAAAATTAATTAATATGACTAAGAAACTTAATTAATAATTCGTGTTTGTCAGATAATAATAAAATGATATATAAATAAATATGAATGGAGAACTTACTTCATTGGATAATAAGTTTTTTTTTTGGAACATTTATTTTTTATGAATTGTCTTAAATAAATTGAATATATAATTAATTAAACATATATATTGTTAGTTTAGGTTAATTAAAAAATTATAAGTGTAACTTTTCTTAATGTTTCCCGTTATAAATATTAATAATACTATTCTTTAAAAAATATATGACTATTTTTACGTATCATTAATTTTTCTCATTTTCATGCGATCAGACTTTCTTTATTTCAAATACAAAAATATTTTGAGAATACATGACACCGCCTAGCTAAAAACTATTTCGTAAAATGCATTTATCTGAACTAGATCCTCACCCGTGTATTACATGGGATGATATTAAATCAAATTATATTTTAACATTAGCTGCATTTAACTGCAATATTTTGATTATTTTATTGTTAACGCTAATAGTTATTATATTTCACTTGATATAGAATATTATTAAGTAAGCCTAGTAAGGATCGTAAAAAGACCCGTCAAACCCAATAACCGTGGGTAACCGGCTATATTAAAATGGATAATATTTGAATAAACGGGTAATTAGGTTTGAAAATGAGAGACGGGAAATGTTATCATACTTTTTACCAGTATTCTATTTGTTTAACTATTTCTTATAAAAAAATGGTAATTACCCGCATCAGCCTGTGTCTGATTTAAGTGGAGATGAGTACGGGAATATGATAAAAAAATTCTTGATGAATAGAATAATAGGTATAGCAAAGTCATCCCGACCCGACCCATTGTCATTCCTGGACCTTAAGAAATCAAAAAAAAAAAATTTCTTTATGACTATATTGAAATGGAAATTTAGTAAAACTATAAAACCCTAGTTACAAGTCATGTTTATCTATATTTTTTATATATAAAAGAAGTAATCCATATAAAAAATAATTAAAAATTAAAAAATCAGATAAAAAGAAAATAGTCGAATCTAAATTACGAAATATTTCATATATATAACATATATATAAATTAACAATTTTGAATTAAAAAAATAAAATAACCTTTCAATAAATATAAATTCATCAAAATATCCAAGAATATAAGATATATATCCAATATAAGATAAGATATACATTTAGCAAATAGTTTACCGTAGAATGTACCTAACATGTAAGAAAAAGTCTAAAATGACCTTTACTTACACACTTTTAGAGGGAAAAATGAGGTACAATGGTACCATAGACTAATTTCCTTTTATATGTATATATAGATTGGCGACAAAATTAAAATAATAATTATTTGTGCTAACAATAGTAATATGTTTTTTACTGTAAATTATAGTTACCTTATCATGATAAGAACAAAATTATATTATTATTTGGTTAATGTTAAAAATCAATTATTTCTTATCGAGTAACGTTGCCTTATAAAATTTCATATTCTTTATTTTTTTAAAATAATTTGATATATATTATATATTGTTGCACAGGTGAAAAATCTAGTTAAGATCTGTCACAAAATATAAGAGATTCCAACATGAATAATAGATCATGAAAGACAAAATATAAGACGAACAACATATTATAAGTATTAAAGATATTTTTTGTAAATATTTTTACATATAGTTTTTGGTAAGATGAAATGTGAAAAAAATTCAAATAGAAAAATGTGGTATAAGTTACATTTAGTTTATTAACAACTCAATGCATCGCATTTTACACCAAATCTAAATATTCAAATATTATACAGTTCAACTGAAGTAAGGTCAGATATAGAGTTATTTGCCAAAAGATGCAACGCTTCTCTCACAATAAGGGAATAAATTTTAAAATCTAATTAATCTAGAAATTAGGGGCAAAAGTGAGTTAGGATAGACGTCACATTTTAATTAATTTGAAAATAGAAAGAATCTTAACAGTAATGGTGAGTTCTAGTCGGATACATCTCTCTGTATCCTGCCTCATTTCTACCAAGCTCACTCCATATCCACCTCGTACCTGTTTGAATCTGGTACGGGCATGGTGGTTCGGGTCAAATAAGTAAAAAAACACCTGGTACCTGACCCATTTTAAAAAATTCTAATAAAACTAAAAAAAATTCAGAAAAATATAAAATGCATAATAAAAACATCCAACATTAAACTCATCAACATATATGGCGAAGGCAGTGAATTAACGAATTGAAATGGATTAGGGTATATTTTAGAGTTGGCCTTTCAGATTTGATATTTTAATTGATTAATGAAAAAATCTAACAAATAAAAAAGGCAAATCGGTTAAAATTTAGGTGTTAAACTCAATTATCATATGTTGAAATCTTCTTTTTAAGTTCTTTTACAGTTGTTTTTGGTTAAAAAAATTTATCATAAGATTTACCAAATAAAAAATACGGGAAAATCACGGTGGGAAAAGTACTAAGATTTAGTTCTTTTAATTAATATATATATATATATATGTATATATTGGAAGAGATCTATCTTTATAGAACTAGTAAAAAAAGGAAAACAAGTGTATCTTTATGGAATGGAGAGGATATTTATTACTCCTCTGTGCCCACTAAGATGTTTCACAGAGATTAAGAGGAGTTCAATTAAAATTGTTGAAAAAGTAAAATTTAAAAATAGCTTCTTAATATACCACTTCGTTTACTAATTAGTTCACTTTAATAAGTCTTTTTTTTTTTTTTTTGGTAGAGTGGAAGTAGCAGTTAAGAGCATCTATATTGGTATTGTTAAATTTAGCTATTCACATAGACAAAAATTACATTTTAAGTTGTGAAATGCCACATATGTAAGTTAGATTTAACAACTATTGAAATGTCACATTAGATCTGTTAAACAAAATCGCTAGAATCCAATCAAGTTCAAGTGAGCACATTCTTATCAAAAGTTATTGGTTAAAGTTTATTAAATTAAATAAATAAATAAAGAATTTTATGAAAACATTATGCTCTAGCACAATGTTAAAATTATTGCTAAAGTTAACGATAAATTTAACAACTAACTCAAAAATATTCCTTTAATAGTTTTCTTAATACTACTAATGTAGTTACTTTTTTAAGATGTTAACTAACAATTTCGCTAATAATTTAGTTTAACACTATCAATGTAGATCTCAATACCATAAGTCACGAAAAAAATTCTAGTACTCTAGGAGTACTGAGCTTAATACTTCTAGCCAATCAGGAATCTGTATGTGAATTCAATAGCCTAATTTATTATTTATTTTGGGTCTTGAATCCCACATGTAAATTCTTGATTTCTCAGAAGTGCCGAGTGTTATAGTACTCTTAGAATACCAGAATTTCGTCATGTAAGTCACTCCCGATCTTATTATGTGTTTATTCAAATTCAAATAGTAGGTAAATAATTTTATCCTCTAAAAATTAGTTGCCAACTGGACCAAAATGATATACAAACAAAATAGGGGCCGGATCATTTGGATATCATGATCAAAATTTTGACTAAGGTTCAACTAAGGAAATTGATCCAAAGTGGTCAAATTTTGCGAGTTCCTCACAAAGTTGAGGATATTGCAAAAGATGACAACTTTTATTGCAGCATTTTATAAAGTAGACCACTTTTTAAAATAATGCGAAAATGTCACCCTTGAACAAAATATCTAACACCAATAGTAAGTATAATGGACGTCTGCGTCTCTAAAATCCCAATTTTCCTCAATATGCTTTCTGGGGCTGAAAGTCGAAACCATTCTCCTTCCTCACAATGGTCCCCCTTCCCCTTTCCTCTCTAGTCGCACAATTTGTTGTCTGAAATCGACTTGGAGAGAGGTTTAACTGTGCGATCTATCTGACAATTAATGTGTACAAGATTCCAGCATTCCTTATTCGATCTAGGCGCTACCGCCTCTTGCCGACCACCACAACCTCATGGGAGGAGGTCCAAACTTGGTTGCCACTTTCCAGGACGAATGCATTGCCACCGATCGACACTGCCACCTCTCATTCCCTCCAGAAACAAATCATAGCAGCAATTCGTTTTCGAAAAAATAGTTCATTTTTTTCCAATTTTTCTTTAGTTTCAGTCTTCGTGATATTGGCCAATCTTCACTTTTTGGCCAATTTTCACTTTTTCCGGGCCCCCTGGGGGTTGGGGGTGTTCTAGATTTCTTTTTTTATTTTTTCTTTCTTTCTTTCTTTTGGTTATCTTTTCTTATACCCTTTTGTAATAGCAAACCTCAAAATCATGACAGACCTTTGAGGGAGTGAAATGGAGAGGGGGGGGGGGGATGTTTGGTGGTATGCTGTTGGTTGTGGTAATGTGGTTTGCAGATCGTGGAGGCGATGGGGTTTTTTTTTTTGGGTGGTTTGTAGTGAATCTGTTTTTTCCTAGTAAATTTCGAGGGTTTGCATAAATAGGGGTTGTTTGGCTCTTTTTTTAAAAAATTTATTATTTATTAGTATTATTTTGCGTTGGAATGGATGAAGCGAATATTATTTCTATAATTATTTTGTAAACCTTGGCAATTGATGATTACTTTTGGAAATCTTGACAATTGATTAAAGTAATTCTAGTTGGAATAACGAATTGATAGATTGTTGGAATAGCAAATTACCAATTTGTGATACTTCATTCGTGTTCTATACAACAATTTGCCATAACATTAAAGATGAATGACTAGTTGTTAGGGGATGTGGAGCAATAATTCTAACCATATCATTCATATTTGAAACACTTTCAATTAAAGGACAAAGTCACTCAAGATAACAAATGAATAATTCCTAACATGTGTTAAGAATTAATTAAATTAGGTGTGACACATATAAATATCGAGATTGCCATTTAAAATGTCAATCTCGATTGATAAATATCAATATGTCGAGATCAGTGTTGACAGATCGAATTAAGAATTAATTAGATTAAGAGTCTCCACAGATAAATGTCGAGATTGATATTTAAAATGTAAACCTATACAATATGAAATATCTAGAAGTCACGTGTTAAAACGTGTAGGTTTTCAAATTTTCATGTATCTAATAAAAATTAATGAAGATTCATGAATGCTACAACTAGCAAGATTTCAACTTCTTTATACATAGTAAAATATATCGTGTGCTCTTCCGATCTTTGTATTCTGTATTATATTTAGCACTAGTATTAAAGTGACATTGAATGATAAGTTGAATCAAATTGATCCTTTATTCATTTAATTTCACAAGTATAAACTCATTTAAGACATTGTGTACGAATTAATACTTTAGCACTAATTGTTTACAAAAACGAGTTATACTTTTTTGAATATGTGAAAAAAAAACAAAAAGGAAAAAAAGAAAGAAGGAGATCAGAAAAAAAAGAAGAAACTGTCTATATTTACTATATAACTGTCGAGATTTACAGTTCAATTATACGGAATGCAATGTTCGAGTGGTCCCGCAAAGATGTAATTGCCGAGAATTGTCGCGAATAAATATTGAGATATACGAATAAACTATATGGAATATCATACTTACCTCTTTTATCAAACTATAATTGTCGAGAATACCAGACATAATTGTAGAGACATACAGATAAATTGTATAGAACTCAAATTCTCACCCGTGCGTTGTATGAGATCTAAAAGTAATAATAATAGTAATTTTACAGAGACATATTTATCTGATATTAAAAAGTGACATGTTTAGCTGTCAACCATGTATTTGATGACTGTAGGCCTTCAAATTCACGACTTGCATATAAATAACCAATTCAAGTTTGTCAACTAACAAATATCAGTTATTTATATCAGATAAACATATCTATTTAGAATTACTCTAATAATAAATGTCAATAAATTTTTTTACAAAAAATTAATAAATTATTAATATAGTCAGTTGAGTCATATGTTAATATTATGCGATATAAGTTTTTATAACTATTCTATTATATTTATATTTATTTATTTATCTGTAACACTTTTTGCATAAGTTAATTTCTTTTTTTATACAGTACGTATAGGGGGCGGGAGGGGAACTAATATCAGTTATTCATGTTAAATAAATATTTCTCCTTATAATTACTCTAATAATAAATGTCAATAAATTTTTATACAAAAATTTAATATAAATTATTAATACAGCCAGTTAAGTCATATTAATATTATGAAACATAAGTTTTTATAACCATTCTATTATATTTGAATTTATTTGTCAGTAACACTTTTTGTACCAGTTAATTCTTCTTCTCGTTTTTGATATAGTGGGTACAGGGAAGGGCAAATGTACTTCAATCCAAGACTTCTTGTCTAGAACGTGAGAAATATAACTGTCATGTACTTGTTTGAATTATAGCACCAGTTAATTATACATATATAAATAAAAATTAATTGAGGTGATTCAATAAAAATAAAATGTTTAATAAATATTGTTGAACAATTACTACAGTGCAACGTTATCAATATTCGGTCTATCTCTTAAATAAATAATCCAACTCTAAATACGGTAAAACTTAAATTATCAAAAAATTTCAATTTAATTATAGAATCGACAAATTAGAGTACTATAATTTAAAAAAAATCAATTGATTATTGCACTACAATAACCATATAAAAATTTCTTAAAAAATTATTAAAAATTAAAATTTACAATTAATGTTACAGATTTTTAGAAATTTATTAGTTTAGAGATGTGCTATACTTGGATTTTCAAATCATAAAAATTACTATAAATGGTTATTGACATTTGTTTACCAACTAACAAATATCAGTTATTTATATCATATAAATATGTCTACTTAGAATTACTCTAATAACAAATGTCAATAAATTTTTTTACAAAAATTTAATAAATTATTAATATAGCCAGTTGAGTTATATACTAGTATTATGAGATATAAGTTTTTGTAATTATTCTATCATATTTAGATTTATTTATCTGTCAGTAACACTTTTTGCTCCATTTAATTTCTTCTTTTTTTTCATACAATGCGTATAGGGGCAGAAGGGGAACTAATATTAGTTATTCATGTCAAATAAATATTTCTCCTTATAATTACTCTAATAATAAATGTCAATAAATTTTTTTACAAAATTTAATATAAATTATTAATACAGCTAGTTAAGTCATATTAATATTATGAAACATAAGTTTTTATAATCATTCTATTATATTTGAATTTATTTGTTAGTAACAATTTTTATGCCAGTTAATTTTTTTGATACGGTGGGTATACGAGATGGGAGTGTGTTTCAATCCAGGACCTCTTGCCTAGAATGTGAGAAACATAACTGTCGTAACACTATTTGAATTAAAGCACTAGTTAATTATACATATATAAATAAAAATTAATTGAGGTGATTCAATAAAAATAAAATTTTTAATAAAAATTATTGAACAACTATTACAGTGTGACCATATCATTATTCGGTCCATCTCTTAAATAAATAATTCAACTCTAAATACGGTAAGACTTAAATTATTAAAAAGTTCTAATTTAATTATTGAATCCACAAATTAGAATACTATAATTTTTAAAAAATCAATTAATTATTGCACTACAATAACTATATAAAAATTTCTTAAAAAATTATTAAAAATTGAAATTTATAATTAATGTTATAGATTTTTAGAAATTTATTAGTTTAGAGACGTGCTATACTTGAGTTTTTTTTATCAAAAAAATTACTATGTGTTTTTTTGAAATAGAATTCTCAATTAATTTCGTGTTCGATTTGATAAGTGACAGATCCCTAATTTAAAATATTTGGCTACAGAAATCACCGTGAATTGAGGATTGAATATGAGTTAATAAAGAAAAAAGTGATATTATTTAAAAAATTAGTATAACAATCTAAAAAAAAAAGATAAAAACAAAAATACAAAAAAAGAATTAAATGATATCACCAAAAATCTTATAGAGCTAAAAACCTTATCGAGCCAGAAACCTTAGAAAGCTAGAAAAAGAGAGGGAAAATCCACTATTCTCTTATTATATATATATGTTATACTTCTTTACTCGGTGGTTATTACCCATCTCTCATATTTTAAGGAAAGTAAAAAAGAAAAATTATTACTTTAGGGATAAGAACATAATTTCGTTAAAAATATGGCCATTTTTGCACTAGTTTTTGAAATGGACTGTCGCGATCCCTTTTCTTTTTTTTTCATATATTTATTATATATATATATTTTATATTTATTAATTTAACACATAGTAAAGAGAAATAAAATAAATAAATAAGGTTGTCAGAAAAAAAAATTTACTAACTTTAACCCAATTTTTTTAACGTCTTTCAACATATAGAAATATAATTGTTGATACAATTTTTTTAACGTCTTTCGAATAGATAGAAATATAACAGATATAAATCTAGACCGAGTGTTGATACAACTGCACTGTAATAGTTGTTCAATAAATTTTAAACATTTTACTTTTATTGAATCACCTCAATTAATTTTTATTTATACATATATAATTAACTGATGCTGTAATTCAAATAAGTGCTACATTGGTTAGGTTTCTCATATTCTAGACAGAAAGTCCTAGGTTGTAAAACACTTGCCCCTCCCCTCTCCTATACCTACTGTATCGAAAAAATGAATTAACTTGTGTAAAAGTATTACTGACAAATAAATTCAAATATAATAGAATGGTTATAAAAACTTATGTCTCATAACGCTAATATGACTCAAATAGCTGCATTAATAATTTATATGAAATTTTTGTATAAAAATTCATTGATATTTGTCATTAGAGTAATTATATAGAGACATATTTATCTAATATGAATAACTAATATTGGTTCTTCTATCTTTCCCTATATCCAATGTATAAAAAAAAAAAAGAAAAAAAGAAATGAATTAACTGGTACAAAAAGTGTTATCGGGTACAAATAAATCAAAATATGATAGAATATTTATAAAAATTTACATCTCATAATGCTAATACATGACTCAACTAGCTGTATTAATAATTTATTAAATTTTTGTATAAAAATTCATTGACATTTGTTATTATAGTAATTATAGGTAGACATGTTTGTATGATATGAATAATTGATATTTGTTAGTTGAAAAACATGAATTAATTGTTTATATGCAAGTGGTGAATTTAAAGGCCCATAATCATCTAATATATGGTTGATAACTAAACATGTCACTTTTTCATCCGAGATAAATATGTCTCTCTAGAATTATTACGGTTATTATTACTTTTAGATCCCGTGCAACTCACGAGTGAGAATTCTAGTAAACTTAAAAGAAAGCTTATGAAATCCGAAATTGATTTTCATAAAGTGACATGCTTATTACATTATTTCCTAAAGTGGTCAGAGTAACTTGAGAAACACATGGATCTTTCCCAAGGCTCAATCTTTCAAGCTAGAGGAGTAAAAATAAACTTATAGAATAAACATATTTTATGACAGTAGAACTTTGATTGATAGAGTGATATGCCTCATAGATCATTTTGGTAAAGTGGATGTGTCTAAAATCATTATAATTACATCACTTCAATGCATAAAAATGTCAAAAGAAATTTGAGGATGAGGCATCCTGTAACATCCTGCAAAATCTTAAAAACAAATTGAGCAAGATGGTCATTATTTTGATAAGGATAAGAGAATTAATTGAATTGCATCAATGATAAAGTTACAAGATTATTAACAATTAGAATATAACAACATGATTGTATTGAATTGCATCAATTGTAAGAATATAGGATTGTCACCTAAATGAATGCCAAGACTTAGAATGTGACCACTTGATCGTATTGCATTGCAAGGTTACAACGTTTATCGCTCGAATGAATACCAAGAATTAGAATACGGTTATTGACAATTTGAATGTTACTTTGACGATGATTGAATAATAGCTGCTTGAAATGACACAAAATTCAAAGATTGTTACTCGAGTGATGTCTAGATACAAGAATGTGGTTATTGGTTAGTATGACTCGAAGTGTAGCCACTTAGTTATAAAACCCTATTAAGTGGAAGGACCTCGAGTAAAATGGATCACACTACAATGACTTATTTAAAAGGCGACACAAGGTATAAGGACTTCTCGAGCAATAAATGAGTGAACCTCATTTTGCCACATCATCTCCTAAAATATATGGTGCTGAATCGCGCTATGTGTCACATTCTGATTGGTAGAACTCAAAGATTAATTAAAAACAACTGAATCCAGATAATTCTACCAACAATAAATAGGAAGAAGATGGGAGAATTCTTCAATCACCATATCCCTCTCTCTCCCTTCCTCTCCACATTTATATCTTGGCTTTTTCTTTACATGCTTTGCTTCTTATTAGTGAATATCAAGAACTTCAAAAATAAAAGAAATTCATCCAAATGTAGTGAGAGGAGAAAAACAACCCTTAAAGCCTATCGAACACTTGGTTTTGCACTTGGAAATTACTCCTCTTCATGTATATAAGCAATCCAACTTGAAATACTACTTTGATTGAGGAAAATGAAGGTTTTGAGGGCACTTATCAACAACTTAAAGAATCGTTGGGAAAATTAAATTAAACAGTTAAGTAACTAATACTTTGATTCATTTTTTACATTCACAAAGTTTTTGATAAGTATGGATTTTGATTGAAATCTTCTATAAAATGAACATGAATTTTGATGCATTGAAAAGAGAGACTGATTTATTGTATTTGAATCAGTAGTTAATGCTCTACCCATCTTGTCTTTCTTTGCTTTGTTGCCATAATAGGAGCCATCTAATGATACCGAAATGAGCGACGATTAGTATGGTATTTGCTTTTTATTTATATTGCTCTTTGTGAAAACTCCGGTAGGTCAACTGAGATTTGAATATGGATCCGCTTTAATATATATAGCCATGATTGAATTGATATTGATTGGTGTGAATCTTGTGCGCGTTATGGGTAGTGGTTTAACTAGTGATAGGGTCCTCTTATGTATTTAAAAGCTTTGTGTATTCAATGGTTTCTTGAAAATAAATTTCTCAAATGAAAGGTGAATCAAAGGGTTTTGTTACTCAATGAGTACTTTGTACTCATTCTATTTTCTATACAATTTTATAGATGGTTGAATGCATGGTAATCGAGAAGCAAGCCAGGAGTTGGAGCATGTCCGCGAATGGGAGTACAACTTTGCATGTAGTGGAAACCTATCTTTGAAACTACTACAGATGCACTTATGAACTCAATACCTTTTATGTTAATAAGTATTCTCACGTCTCTATAATATATATTTTTATGCCTTACAACATATAAGACATTATGAACATGTAATCTTTATATTGATTTAAATCTTACTTTACAATGTAAAAGCTTTCCAATGATTTGACTCAGCGAGGTAATCAATGAAATATACTCATTAATATAACTTGTTGTACTGTTTACATTTTATTGAAAAACAAAATTGCAATGATTCTTTAAAAAAAAAAAATTACACAACTTGTTAGCCTAAGTAATTAATTAGCTCTATAAAATATTAACCAATCTAAAGGCAAAAACACTTTGTTCATTTTGCACGTCCCATCCCCACTATTTATATTGAAGCTTCCGCTATAAAATTTGTTAACTGATATATGTAAGTCAAGAATATGAGGTATTTTTAGTGGGGGCGTGGCACATCTGACCATTATGTTCAGATTACATATTACACTATTGCATTAACGTGCGAACACTGATGTTTGTATTGTCTTTCAATTGGTATAAACTTCGTTCAAAAGTTAAGTTCGCAAGCCATACGTATATTTCATCCTAAATGATACTCATTTCTTAAGAATATAACAAGTGTTTCATGGTCTAACCCAACGCAGCTCAAAGCAATCTGAATAATCCAACCTTCAAGCATATCACTAGGTGTTCTCATTCTATTTTCCCGAAAAAATAGAAAAAGAGGAATATGAATATATAATACTCAGTGAGTGAAGGTGCTCGTGTACCACTTACTCGCTTGAAAAGTTACAAAATTTCATGGTTGTGTTGAAAAATGACGATCTTCAAAAGATAGGAAATAGAAAACATTGAGCAGCTTGATCTTTTTCATAAAAACGTTTAGTACTTGATTTCATGATAAATAATTTAATACTTGATACAGTGATAGAAACATTTAGTATGCCATTACCATCTATATCAGTAAAAACATGATCTATGAAGTGTGATAGGTCACTATTCGGGCACATAACATTGAACTTATTATTTTATAAGAACATGAAATTGATAATGTTGATCCCATAGATCTGGATCACTTCCATTCATGTAAACATGATCAGTCATCATTCATCCTATGAGATTCTATGTAAGTCCAGCATAATATTCATTCATTCATCAATGAAAATTTACTGAAAGAAGGCTGTCATACTTTATTAATTCATGGAATTTACCTTTTTACAACTGACTGTAGAATAAAATTTCTTAAAAATCATTGATACTTAAAATAATATGAAATTTCATGAAAATCAATGATCAATCAGCATAAAGAATCATTAGCATAAAAACAGTATATACAAGTTTATCAGTAAATTCATTCAAGAAAAATTTCATTGTAGAAAAATTTCATGAAAATGGATTTTTGCTTTGAAACCCATTAACTCCACCCACCTGCTATTTTGTATCAATTAAGGTTCTTAATTTGTAAAAGGAAATTTTTAAGATAGTTAGTGCTCTTAATCTTAATAAATGTACACTTAACATTTTTGCAATTGATTTTTCTGTATGTTAGCGTGTAGCTATTAGAAGTTGTTTAAAAGTACATCCAGAGTGCCTTAGGAGTGCATTATTAGAAGTACTTTAGATGTGCTGCTTCCATAATACTTTCGAAGTTCTTCCAAAGTGCTTCAAGAGCCTGTCGCTAGTGCTTCCAAAGTACTGTCAGAGTATTTCAGCAGCACTATACTCATAGTATTTCCAAAGAGCTTCCAAATTACTCCTATAGTACTTCTAAAGGACTACCATAGTACTTCCAGAGTACTACGATAAATGGAAGAGCTAAACCAATCGATCTTCCAAGGCACTTTGATATTACTACTTAAATGCACTACACAAGAAATAGCTGAGGAGTATTCTGACTTACCTTTTCAGATACTCTTGATTTCTCCGTTATTCAAGTGGGGTACTTATACTAATTATGGGGAAAAGATATCCAGATATTTTTTTGAAAGATCGTCGGTTGAGATTAAATATGCGCGTCATGCTTTATGGACTTACACGTGTTGTTGTTTGAAGTGGGTTGGCCTTTCTAGCAGAGAGGGGCTTTTTGACTCAGACAAATTTATTTACAAAGTAGCCCTTGCATTTGCTAGATATTTATTTTCTCACCAAAGCTTTTTATCGAATGCATATTGAACCTCAAATATATAAACATAATTTTATTTCTTTATTTATATCCATGGATTCCCAAATACACTTTAGTCCCTAGAAATATCTCCTAAATTTTCAAGCATTCAATGTAAAACTTGTAGAAAATTTTGAGTCGTTACATGGACCATATTTGAATTTGTATTTTTGAACTTGGCCATTTTAGAAATTGTTCCAAAAGTTAATTGGTGAGGCATTCGAATGGAGAACAAAGTTTGAAACTCAAGTAGATTAGTCAAGTATTACCTTAACTTATATTTGACCTCCTATCCCATTTCATGAAGGAGTTTTTCTATTGAGTTAGTTCTCGCTCCATATATAGAGCACGACCAATCTGGCTCCATATATGGAGTATTGGCTCAATAAAAATCAGCTATCATAAAGTGCATGGTACCCATTATTGAATGGTATATGTTACTATTATCAAAGGTTTAGAAAATTTTCTCCCCTACTTACACAAATTACCAAAAAAAAAAAAAAGAAAAGAAAAAAACAGAGGATAAATGTTTGTTTGTCCCTTCTATCACTTAGCTTCTCCTAGTCCAGATCTCTACCAAACATATATTAAGATTACGTTGCCAGATGCCTGTGTGAGTTTCCAGTGAACTCCCATCATATAAGTGTTTGGCGGCATAATACTGTCATATATCTAGCGTGAGATCATTTTGAAAACATAAAGACCACTTATTTTGTCTCAATATTGATATGACACGCCACTATTTGTGATAAAAATAAGTGGGTCCATTCTAGATAATAAATTAGGACGTATCACACTAATATTAAACAAAATAAGCTACTCTCATATTCTTAAAATAAAAATTTCGAGCTCTTACCCTCTTAAGGTTTTGCAAAAATATTAACAAAAGCTCCTACTTCATATGGCCTGCACATATGCACCTCATATGTATTTCAAAATTCATGTGATGTGCATATATAAAGACAGAATGTTTTATAACAAAACTTTTGAAATATTTTTGTGCACCACTCTCAAGTTTCAATTGATGGAGTGGCTGTATACATGTGAATATATCAAAGAAAATATAGGCAAAAAAGATAATGGAAGGAAAAAAAATCTCATCATGATCGAGTGTCGTCTCGTGTGAGCCTGCGTCCACCACAACGGGCCAACCCCGCTCCCCGGGTTACGCCGACACAAACAAGAAAGGATGAATCTTGAAAAATCTTTCCACCTACAACGACGTACAAAAAATCTTTTTGGGAGACATTTGCGTTCCTCTCACTCCATTCTCTTCCCTTGCCACTGTTCATCAATAAACAAATCCAAATTAGTAAACAAACCCATCAAACTACAGCTAAAACTTTGCTCCGCAATCAGCAAGATGCCAGTTCATAGCCCACCAAACATACACACAGCTCAACACCCACATAACACTCGATCCCTCATCGAAATCCCAACACACAGCTCTATAATATACTGCAAATTAATCACTTAAAAAATTATTTTTCTTTTTTCAGAGATACTTTTCCTTCATTTGCCTCGTAATTCCCGCAGTTTAACTGTCTAGGTTCCGTCAGCATTTGTGAGAACCTTCTAATTATTGGCGCATCATTTTTGTTTCCTTTCCTTCTTGGTGTTGACACGAAATAGGGGAATTTTTTCGAATTCTTGATCTGGGAATTGATGGACGGCGGTGAAGAAAATTCTGTCAAAGTAGAGGCTCCCAGAATGAATTTGCAGGCCGATAGGACCTTCAGTTTGGAGCCTGATGCGGCAGTTTCTTCGCCGGTGACGCGGCAGAAAGCGGCCGCCGCCAAGCAGTTTATTGAGAATCACTACAGGAACTATCATCAAGGGCTGCAAGAACGCAAAGAAAGGTAACTTTACTGTCTTTGAATTCAAGTGCTTAAATAAACTTGAATTGTGTACTTGAGGTTATTTGAATTTGGGGTTCTGAGAGTGGATTTTGTGTATATCAATGTGGCCGGTACGAATTTATCGAGAATAAGGTTTTTATGGGTATAGTTGAATCAATTTTGTTGTTGTGTGTAAGTAGTTAATACGCATCAATGTGTGCTATTATTGGGATGTGTTGATCGAATTTGATTCGGGTCGATTTTAGGCGGTGGGCGTTGCAGAGGAGGGCGCAAGAGGCTAGTATATCCAGTGAGGAGCAGGAGAGGATGCTGAGGAATTTAGAGAGAAAAGAGACAGAATATATGAGACTGCAGAGGCATAAAGTTGGGATCGATGATTTTGAGCAGTTGACTATTATTGGTAAAGGAGCTTTTGGTGAGGTACCATACTTACTTATGTCAATGTATATCTTACTTCGCTGAAAATTTGTTTTCATTTTGCTCTGTTGCTTGATTGATTATGATCAAAACGAGTCGAGGATTGTGAATATTGATTCAGTACTGTTCTCTTTGTTAGATCTTAAAGAAGGAAACTTGTATCTGTCAAATGATTTTATGATGTGATTTGGCAGATTTACTTGCTTTTGGGATCAAATTCCGAGTAATATAAGTCTAAGTACAGAACTGTAGTTTTGAATTGTTGCGTTGATTAGATTTACCTGAATTTAAGAAACTGAAAACAGATGGAAATGAGGAACTTTGATGATGAATGTACATGATTTTTGGTCCTGTACTTTGTTGCTTCATATGTGACCCGATTTAGTGATACAGGTTAGATTATGTCGTGCGAAAAGTACTGGAGAAATATTTGCCTTGAAGAAATTGAAGAAATCAGAGATGCTTAGCCGTGGACAGGTGAGGATTTTGAACTTCACTTGTTATTCTTTACTGTTTGTTCTGTGTTTACTAATTCAGTTACTTTATTATAGGTTGAGCATGTCAGATCGGAGAGGAACTTACTTGTCGAGGTCGACAGTCGGTGCATTGTGAAGCTTTTTTATTCTTTCCAAGATTCTGATTTCTTATACCTTATCATGGAATATTTGCCTGGTGGTGAGATTATGACTCTACTTATGAGAGAGGATGTTCTTTCTGAAGATGTCGCACGGTTCTACATTGCGGAAAGCATTCTAGCAATTCATTCGATTCACCAGCACGGTTACGTCCATAGGTATCAGTATAGTTTATCGTTTGATTCAATGTATTTGTATATTTTGCTCATTGCCCTTGTTCTTTTGTTTGCTTCACTTAGACTGGTCCCTGAAGAGGCAATTTGCCTTCTCTTTCCCTGTTTCTAGCACAGCCAGAAGTCAAAATCGCATACCTCAACCTTTACATCTTTTATTACTGAAATTTTTTTGTTGAATGCTTTATTCAAGTTTCTGGTGGTCTGCTTGTAGGGACATCAAACCTGACAACCTAATACTGGACAAAAATGGCCATTTAAAGCTTTCCGACTTTGGCTTGTGTAAGCCCCTGGACAATAAATATTCATCAATGTTGTTGGAAGATGATGATCTCACTACGCAGGAGT
>CAVNYN010269485.1:0-54561 GCA_963692815.1 Nyctanthes arbor-tristis
AATAAGTTCCTAATTAATTTGTGAGACTCTAGATAATTAACTTGGTGGAGAAAAATCAATTCACTTGCACGGGGAAGATAATGACAGACTTCTTCTCTTGAAACAGGAGGGTGATATGTCTGCAAACTGTCTATATTTTGGAATTCTCCTGGAACTCAAGTTTTTAGCTTAATGATGATGACATTAGTTAGTGATATGAATGCTCTCATATGAGAAGTTATTGAAGAATGAGTACACTGTTCTGTGTTATTTGCTATAATGTCTCCTATAGTTTTGGAATGGAACCATTTTTATCCATTAAAAAATTTTAACAATGTTTTTGATTATAACCATGGAATTTATTTCCAAAGAAAAGAGTTTCTTGGCAATTGAATTTCATATCCATAACGTGTTTGATTGAAGATGGAATTCACATTACGAGTTTATAAGAATTACCTAGAAAACAAAAAAGCCTACACCTCTCATGGGAAAATGTATTCCTTTTAGGAAAATGTGGTTACATTGACCAAAAGGAAGAAAACGTTTTCCACAGAAGAAAATGTCAATCAGGCACGACAAAATTGAGAATGTAGGTGGAAAAAAGACATTTTGCCCTGTGAATTTTCAGTACTTGTTAGTATGATGGCCTTTCGCTCAGACCCAAATCACCAGCAGGATTTCTCCTTCTAGTATTTGTTCTGTGTGGAGATATTTTCTAATATACATGATGTCTTGCGACTTAATTTTGTTTCCTTGGGTGGTGTTTATTATGTTTTGGTTTCATGAAGCAAAATTTTTGCATCTTTTTTCTTGTATTTGCTTTGCCATTAGTTGGAAAAGGTTAAATAATAAATTAAGTTGTCAGACATAGTTTTTATCTATGCATTTTGTAAGAGGCACAACTACTTCCCATTTATGCACCACTTAACTCATTTTCTATCTGTTTATAATTTGACTATCACTTGTAATCCATACCAAATGAACTTTCATTACCTGTTTTCTTGCAGACAACTTCATCTCAAGGTAGCCTTTTTGATCATTTGATCAACATATGGGAATTTAATCCGGGACCTGTTTCGGGAACCTGCAGCCTTTCTTTCTTGGTGGACTTTAAGTTTAAGTCACCATTGTATCACCAGGTAAGAAATCAAAACAGGATTAGTTTGTGCAACAACTTGGGCAGGATTATAGCAGTAATAATGTTGTGTGTTATTTTAATCCATGAGGTAGATTAGGTACCTGATTAATTTATTGTGATTAAGTGGCATTATCTTTTGTTCACTGCGTCGAACGTGTGAGAATTAACTTCTAGAATTTGATGTGTCAGTGTCCAATGAAAATTATGTGTCAGTGTCCAATGAAAATTAGAGAAGTACTTGTTGGAACCCTAACAGGACGAATTAGGAAGTTGGTTTTTTCTTCTTCTTCTTTTTTTTTTTTTGGCCGGTTGGGGGGGGGGGGCGCACCATGTGAACCTTAACGGGTTTTTCCTGGCCTCCATCTTGGTTCCATTGGGGGTTTGGCTTCCCCGACCTTTTTATTGATAATAACAAACTATTACAAGGGGGAGGCATAAATTGTACCTCTCAACAAGCAAAGAACAAAACTTCATCACAAACTAAATGAGGAGTACTTCTCCCTTACAAGATCAAGTAAGCTATGAACAAGGAGTACTACTCCCTTTGCAATGCAAAGAACTAAATCAATTCAAGGCGGAAGTAATCAAATAAATGAAAGAATCAGTTTGTCTTTAAGTTGTCTACATTTCACCGCTATCAATTACCTCTAATGTAAGGCAGATGGAGTTTGTCTAATCGAATTATTCCTTGCAATTGCTTATGCTCGCTGTAATCATCCACCAATCCTCTCTTATGTCCTTTATACCCAATGGAGGCTAGATAGTCAGCCGCTTGATTCCACTCCCTGCAGATGTGCTGAAATTTCACCTTCATTCTAGACTTGAACTGCCCAATTCTATCCATAATGTGCCAAATCCCATGCCACTCTGTTAGTCTCCTCAGTGCACAATTTAAATGCCAACAGGGAATCCATTTCCTCGATAATTTGCATCGAACGTTTATCAAAACAGAGCTCTATACCCTGCAGCACAGCTTCAAGTTCAGCCTGTAAGATAGAACACTGGCCAAGAAAATTGAAATATCCCAGAACAAAATCCCCTCCACAATTCCTAATAATACCACCACCAGAGGTTTCCCCATTTTGTTTTCGAGCCCCATCAAAGTTCACTTTAAGCTTTCCAACACCAGGTTTGCTTCAGTAAAAGAATTAGGACATTGATGACACCAAATGAACATAAGAGCTCACAAGCTCTTAAGAAATCAAGACAAGAACTCGCAAGTTCTTAGAAAATCAAGACTATTCTTGAAGTAATTTGTATTCATAAATAAATGGGTGAGAGCACAATTGAATTAATGACGAGTACAATTGAATTAACCATCTATTTTTAGGGTTCAGAATATACCTCATCCAAGGACAAGTAGGAAAAAGAGCTCCATTTAGAAAAGAAAACTAATAAAAGAAACATTCAGATCCTAATTTGAAAAGGAATAGTGAATCCTAATCTAAGTCAATTAGAAGATAATAATAATAAAGATAAGCAAACTATAATTCTACTTCATAACTCTATTATATCTCCATCAATTGCCTTGTCTTCCCCTTCAGCAGGGACACTAAAATTAATATCCAACATAGAACCTTCCTTGTTGGAGCTTCTTGTATGGGTTTTTCGCTAGTCATATGTTCTCTATCCCAGGTAAAATACTTTAGTTAGTTGCTGGAACGGTGGTTAAATGGAATCATGAAAACATCAATCTTCGTGATACTTTGACAAAATCTTCCGATTACTTGAGAAGAGTACTAGCATGATGCATTTCTATTTTGCCATATTCATTTTAGTGTGACTATTGTCCATTGCTCAGTGTTGATTCTTAATGTATAAAACTACATTGGCTGGTAAGCTCTCCTCTAATATAAACATTAGCAGAACAATTATAGATGTTAAAATGGGAAAATTTTCAATATAAAATTTCAGCCCATATATGTTCACCATATTAGATTTTAGGGGCACAAATAGCTATGTAGCGTTCTGCAATTGGTGCCCACTTTGTTCAATTACCTTCCTTGGGTCCATGGCGTTGCTTGATATGTTACATAGAGCTTCTCCTCTTTGTTTAGAGCATTTCCAATGTGGGGGAAAAACCCAAATTTGCGCAATTAGCTTCCTTTGCGCAATATGGGATTTTCCCCACCACCCCATCCAATGTAAGAGTCAAAAACCCATTTTTGAGGGTGAAAAACCCCAGATGAAGGGCTAAATTTGGTCCCTCATTTGGGTTTACGCCCCCCCTTCTCCTCCTTCATTTTCCCATTTCACTTTTTCCCTCCATTTTGACCCTAACATTGGAAATGCTCTAGAGAGTTATATCTTTAAAATTAAAGTCAGAGAGACTATTCAATTTAGCTCTTAAATAGAGAGAGCTAAACCTCACTCTATAAACTAATGAGTACAAGTTTGAATATATCACCCCTGAATTTATTCAAACCACATTTGATTCTATTTGCTAGTGACATCTAAAAATATAAACGTAAATTGAAATTGGAAAAAAATACTCCCCATGTTCCACAAAGATAGGCTTGTATTCTTTTCTAATTCGTCCCAAATTATAGGCTACTTTTCCTTACACAAATTTAGATAAAATCTTAGTAGTTTTTTTTTTTTATGTTTCTATTTAATTTGCTTTGTTATTAAAAAAAATAATAATAAAATAAACTGTTAAGGTGAAATAATTAGTATTTGAAATGGTATATTAGAAAAACGTTCTTAAATTTATTTTTCTAACAACATTAATGGAAGAGTAATGCATTTATGTAGGCTGGAGACCCGGTCACTAGTCTAGCTGGCATATTTACGTTGGGGTATAAGTAACTATGTTTAAGTACAAAGAAACATTTGCCTATTCAATTTCCAATAAGAAAATGCCAACTAGACTCCAATCAAAAAGAATTATTTCTAAATGAACTTAACTTAATATTTGTGACAACTGGAGCATGCCTATTTTTGTGGAATGGAGGAAGTAAAATAAAATCTTTCTATAAAGGGTTAAATAAATTGCTAAAATAACGAGTTTGTGTGATGTGCTATCAAAAATCATCAAATATGCTATTTAAGAATAAAGAGGCTCTTGGAAATGCTCTTAGAAATGGAAAACATTAATACTATCTTCTACTTCAACAGCATACTGGTTTTCAAAATCAATCTTGCACAACATACATATACAAAAACATGTATGTATGTGTACATTATTATTATTATTATTGTGTAGGTCGTTTCCTACATTTTTTAGGCTAAAATGTTTTTACTACTTAAGTTATGTGGGTTTTTTGATATTTGATATGTGTCTAATTATATCCTTAGCTGACTGGTATGGCATATGATATCTTATCGGTTCTTATATGGTTAGCCCCGTTATCATGTTCACTATTTTCCCCCCTTTGTATAAAATTTCTGGAAAACACTTCATTTTATCTATGATTGCCATCTGCTCCTCATATTTATTAGGATTAGATAATATGCTTATCTTCATGTAATTGGTCCCCGTAGTTTCTCTGGTGATATGCCATTACTGCCTTGTGATTTAATCATATATTTAATGTGAACAAACAGACTTTGGAATCTAATTTAACTTTATACAATTTTCAGTAGGATTGTTATAGCAGTTTTAAGAAATCCATTGATTTTTGGCTGACAGATGGTGGATATATTCTTCAAGGAAGTGGTATCCCGACTAGTTGGTTCATTTAATGACCGGTGTCGTGTAATATATGGACCTGGGGTCCCAGTTTTGGAGAATAGTTATCAACAGCAGAGAGCTTAAGTTGGGCAATGATGCTGACAGAACCTGCAACAAGTCCTTATATTAGGCGAATTATTATTAGCATGCTGAATGAAACTAACTGAATCAGATACAAGGCGACATCCTTGTGCTGAAATTTCTGTTCTGCTGGTTGTTGGCATCATCGCCATATCTTAATGTAGATGTCGTGATGTGCTAACCTGAATTCCGTTATTATTCTATCCATGCCCTTGGAGTAGAGATAAATGCCATTTTTCATTTTATGCCATTTCTCAAGGAGCAGGACTAGGGTTGTGTTTATAAATCCGGTTGTATCTGATTCGCTAATAATTCGGCCCTACACTTGCCAGTTGGGCATAGTGTTAAAACTCATAGTGATAGGTTAGCCACGTCGAATTTTGGCTTCATTTATTTTGGGAAAACATTAGTTGCATGATGGGTGAATCCTAGATGGTGGTCATGAAATTTGGATTCCTTGTGATTCTCCCCCTTTTTTCCCCATACTAGATGGTATTCCTTGTGATTCTCCCCCTTTTTCCCCATACTAGATGGCATTGTTCTTTTAAAATAAAAATAAAAATAGGTTAAAATGTAATCACATTCACATGTTTTACAAGTTATTTCTACTCATAAATTGTTCTCTGTTTGGCTCATACTGCAACTCTAGTCTAATTATCTTCGAAATTTTCACACTTCATACCCCTACCAAAAAAATAAAAAAAAAAGGGAAATAAATTTGGAAAATCACACTTTAAATGAGAGGGGACTTAGTGTAGAAGATCGGTAATTGCTAACTTCAAATGTCACTATAACCATCAAAATTTTGAGTGAATTTTTAATACTTCAAGAATGCTAAGTGCACAATTTTCCTCATTTAATTTATTATGACATGCCTACTATGTTGTTGTTATATATATTCTATAGAGTCCATTGGATACCATATTGTATGATGTCTAATAGATTATATGACAGGCTCTCATTGGAAAGAATTACCTACCCTCATTCCAAACACATTCATGTGAATCAATGTCCTAAGAATGTAATTGTTAATTTTGTAGTTTCAATTCTATATCGGGGCAAATATTAGATATATAATATATTGTCATTATTAATTATATACATGCCTTTCATTGCAACGAAAAATTTAGTCAATGTTTTTGGAGTTTGGACAATCACTCAATTCCACCAAATCTTGAAATGTTGTATACATCGTTAAATTCATTAGGCTCATCATATTGCTACCTGATCTTTGGATGGAGCGATAAGCCTTTTGTTTTGTAGTGTTAATCTTGTAGTCGTCAAACTGAAGGATAGAAAATAATTATTAAAAAAATAAAAAAAGACGAAAGAGCAGAAAAGAAAACTCTACTTTTGATATGATGATATAGGATAGAGCGTTATTGATTTTGATTGAACAATAAAAAGAGAAGAAAAAATAAATTACATGATTGATTTGCTTGTGTACAAAACAAAAATCAAAATATTTTTGTGGTGGAAATGAAAATTACTTTACATGAATATCCCATCGAAACCTAAAGAACCAATTGAGGAATGGATTTAGGGGCCATTTTCCAGCTGGAGGGAGCTGTAAAAGTGAATGAATTATTGGATAGAATTTAGGTTCCATCAAAATCACTATGATCTAGTTGTCAAAAAAATAAAAAAAAAAAATCAGTATGATCTAATATCCTAGATTTCGATCTGGACAGGCCTTGCAAGTAATTAAAAAAAAAAAAAAGGATATCTACAATGGCCATTCAATTATTGTGATTGGAACAAGTGCTCTGATCGTTACATTTTCACGTTTCTAGCAAGAAGTTCTAAGTTCAAGCCACAAACGCCTTGATGTCCTCTGGTTCCCTCTTGTATAAAAGAAAAATCCTAGATTTCGATCTTGATAGGCCTTGCGAGTCATAAAAGGATATTTACAATGGCGATCCAATTATTGTGGTTCGAAAGTGCTTCACTGATTAAATTCTCACGTTATAGAGTTTTAACCACGTACCACTAAAATTGATCACCTGCCAGATATACATTTGGTTAGTGATAATTAAACAACTCATATGTGAGTTATTCCATGTGGGTCGTTCCACACATAAATTGACATATTATCACCCGTCAAGGGTGCATCTGACGGGATGTCTAGCAAGTGATAAAAACTACACATGCCCCGGCCTTCCTTTAGTTCCCCTTGAATATAAAGGAAAATTGGCCATCCAATTATTGTTTTCTTTCTTCATATATATATATATATATATTGTGATATTTCTTTTTTTCAATATTAACAATAGAATTTCTTTACATTTTTTTTTTTAAATACATGTAGAACATTGTTCGATTGAATTGGAGAAGATTCAGACCAGATACTCATTTATTAATTTGGTGTCTACCACCTAGTTTGAGTTGTAAGTACTTTTTGGAAGCAGAATTGTGAATCAATGGCTGGTATTAGAATTTTGTTTGTCGATGATGATATATGTAGGGTTTCAACAGTGGATGATTATGCAACCTCACCTTAGTCCACAGGTGCTACATCATATTTTTTTAGGTAACAAATTTATCAAAAATAAAACTCCTTTGAGAATATCAATACCAAACTTTAAATATATGTTAAACCCATCAAGCATTTTGTTTACGAGTTCCGGAAACTAAGAGAAATTACTCAAATTCTTAAATGTTAGTTATTTTACATAATGTATGAATGTACATGTCATTACTCATAAAATAAAAAGACAATCGTAGAAATCATGAATCATTAACAGAAATATAGTTGAGAAAACCATTTGACAAAAATAAATAACTAGAAAATAAATAATTCAGAAACAATAATTACTATTTACATTAAAAAAGAAAATTAAAGTGTAAAAATAAATAATTAAAAAACAATAATTCCTGTATGTCTACACTGAAAAAAAAAAATATCCAAACACACATTAGTTGTGATAGAAGAATAATTGGAAGTTAACGGGAAAATAGAAGTGTTCCTTGCTGAGGTTTTCTCTTTTTTTTTTTGGGGGGGGGGGTGTGGGGTTAGGGGTATCATCATTGTAAATTTTGGAAAGTATTCAAAAGTCTCATGCTATGTGAAACTTTTGGTGCCATTTTCTCCTTTATATTTTTCACAAAATATTTTCAAACGTCCAGTACAAAGAGATATGGCAAAACGTCATTCTCAAAAATTGAAGTTTTTTTCCTAGAGCCTCAATGGAATACACTCAAATTTGTAACGAGTGTTAAATAGTCCTAGTTCGGGACCCAAAATATTTTAAATCCTTAAAAAGTCTATAGAGTTCCAATCTAATACAATTTGAAAATTCACGTGATATGCATCCATACACTCACATAGGACAGAAAGGATACTCAATAGTGCATAAAGATCTTTTGATCTCAAAATTCAGGACTAGAGCTAGATATATTTGTAACTCTTTTAAGCTAAAGTTATTTGGTTAGATAGTATTTAAGATACATAAAAATGAATGACAAGGCAAAAATTTTAGTTTTATCATACTGAAATTCAGTATTCACAACGCAATCTTTGATAATCACAGAATATTGCAATTTTATTAAATGTGTTTCATCTTGTCTTCTTTTTATATTTAAATTCCCATTTTTTTCTTGAAAGAGCAACAAATAAAAGGTAGGATTATATATATTTGCACAGTTTTTATGCATGTTAATGAAATTTTTGAAGAGATTATTTTAGGAACAAGAAGTATTGACATTTAATGGAAGGCAATGAGGAAAACGTTACAGATATAAATGTGACTAGAATCAAGGCAAAACGTTACAGATATAAATGTGACAAGAATCAAGGCTATGGACCTTTAACACAATTAATTAAACTGTGATGCCATCCGTAACAAGAGTTGTGTAGATATAATTAACTTTGTTTTTTTTTATTTAAAGAGAAAATAATACATGACGAAAAGAGACGGGAAAAGTAAAAACCGAACATCCTCCCACTACAAGCTGTGATTTTTCCTCCTTTTTAATTTGTAGTTCTTTTGCTTTTGAATTTTTAATTCCTAATATAACTTTAAAATTTTGAAAAGAAACAACATTTTATACGTTTATGGATTGTTGCATAGATCAAAGGTGATAGTTTAAGTGGTAAGAACTCTTACAGAGATTGGGATCATGGGTTTGAATCTATCTCTTACTGAAATTCCCCATATTGCATCCAAAAAAAAAAAGTGTTCCAATATACTCTACGATTCATCCCACGGTGGGTGCATTGATGGACAATAACAGTAGCAATTTATTTTCACTGGACAATAACGATTTTGATCGATGCATCGTTCGATCACTGTTGGATAACAAAATTTAGGAAATTGTCCCATCTAGTGGGAGCTGTACCATCATAGTTTCAGTTTTCATGTACTCCATCACTATTACTAATTTTAAAATAAATAGAAAGAAAGGACTAATGTCTTAAATAAGGGCAAACAAATGTTGGACAACTTCCTTACTAGGGCAAGCATTCCGTAATGGCTTTCATTTCAATAATTTTTGTAAAATTTAATGCTGAAGGTAAAAAATTTCACCGTCCATTTTGGCACTTTTCCATCAGCATTGGAATGTCATATTCACGCTTTGTTCCTAAGGCTTGACATGTTCCACAACGTTAGAAATAGTTCTATTCAACTAAGAGTGGATCCACAGGCGCCTAAGTGTGGTGCTAAACTCACCCCCCAAAAAAATCAATATGAAATCCTAACTCACCCCCCATGGACATTTAATTGTCTCTGCTTGATGTTTATAGTAAAATCGTTCACTACCAAGTGGTAGTGTTGGCCACTTAACGCTAACGTAGTTGTGTTACGTCCGTGCTGTGTCTAGAAAGACGCCAACCTTTTTGCACATATAAATCCTGGTGAATTGTCGTTTAATCCTTTTGAAACATTTCTTCTTGTAACATTTCATAATGTTATATATGCAAAAATCGGGCTAATCGTTTAACTTACAACTGAACCATGTTCACTGTTGAAGAATTTGAGATTCCTCCAGAGTTCCAAACTAAAGGAAGAAAATTAGAAACTCTATATTCACAATTAGATTGGGTAAGAAATTTTAGCCACCAAACATGTGGTCATGTAACAATACTAGACGGTGATATAGTGTGTTATCAATATATTACCATCATCTCCAATCTCTACAAATCACATTAATAGCTAGTGACCCGTTGCATTCGTCTTATGCTTAAAAATTTTACTAGATTGGGTACACCACGTCAATATATAAATTTTTGTATGTGTCAAATTGTAGAAATTAACAGGACCATCTATTTATTATATATTTTTTAATAGAAAAATTGATAATACTACTGTGTTTATTGTGTATAAACGGTCTTGATCTCTCACTATATATATATATATAGCGGGATTATATTAACATACTCACATACAGAAGAAATTATTGAGACGATTGTGTGTGGCCCTCACACACATGAGTGAGCCCACTATGTGTAAGTTTGCCAATGATAGTATGACACTTGATAAGACAAGTATTAACATAGCCTCAATCATTAGTCACACATGACTTAATTAGGTGATGTCACATATAATATTTGAATTTTATCAAACATCTCTAATACAATGATGTGCATGTCGCAATATAGTCTGATTCTCTTACTAGGGTTTGGCGGTATTATGCCGTTAGACGATGTGCATCATGTGTGAGTCTATCGGTATTAGGGGGCAAAAAAACAAATGTATTGTAGGATATGCAGTAATTCTTACATATGTATCTGTCGTAAACCGTTCCGCGATCAAGGGCGTTCCACGTTTACTTGGTCCGTACACTTATTAAGTAGGTCCCGAAGAATTTGGGAAAAGTCCGATCTGGAAACATGCATGGAAATCTTAAGATATCCGACGTGGTGAGCTGTATAGCACTCCCGGATTCTTGTGGGCTATCCCCTGCCACTATTTTTTGACCATTTGTACTAATATTATTATTATTTTTTTAAAATATATCGACGAAATTGCGAGAAATGTCCGTACTTAATGGTAGACAAAAACTTCACTTAAAAAGTTGTAATTTACTTCTGCAATCAGAAGGAACTTTTAAAGTGGCTGTGTTAAAATTATCAAGATCTATTTCAAGTTAATTTTGATGTTTGTGGTAAAATGACTTTTGTTAACGCCATTAAAATGACTGTCAGAGGCAAGTTAAAATCAAAGTATACCCTTTATAAATACTTTTTAGACATCTATATTATATTAATATATAGATATATATATCTGTTCGCAAAATATATATATCTTACTATCATATAAAGCTCAATAATTAGGGGGCGGAACTAGAAATTTTCAAACTAGTGGGCTAATAATTTTTTTTTAATTTCGATCACTTTAACCAAACAAGAAAACAACCATGAGATGCAAGAGAGAATAGAACCTCGGAGTAGATGGTGTTTTAGCCGCCTTTTTTTTTATTTACTATAGGTTGTAATTTTAGTTGATTTGGGTTTCCATTTGCTTTGAGTCATATTTAGCATTGATTATTATGTGCTATGGGCTAATAAATTAGTGAGCTTAAGAAAGAATACTAGATATGTCAAAATTCTTTAGATTTTTTTTTTTGGGTCTTTAGGTAAAAGGGTCAAAATTAGACTAGGCTTTCAACAATACACTATAGAATGAATAAATAATATAAATACACTCTATTGTCAAGACTAGGCAGCCTATCTTTGAGAACAAATTATACAAAATAATAATAATAATAATAATAATAATAATAATAATAATAATTGCAATAATTAATTATTAATTAATCACCAACATCCTCGGATAAAGCAAGTTAACATAATGCAGTTTGAAAAAATTTGTTGGGATCAAGTACATTATCAACTCGAATTTCAAAACCACTGAATTTGAAAATCTATCTTTGCAGTCCAAATACAATTATATATACAAGAGGGTATTGGATATTAGAATTTTCAATTATGATACATAATTAACGTCGACTCATCTATGTGAAGAAATATCAACGTGAAGACCCTCTTCTTCATCACTCAGCCTCAAGGTATGTAGTAGTATCACGTTGCCTTAAATCTTTAAAATCATTATATTATTACATATTTACTAACCATTGTAAACTATAAAAATGAAGCCTATAATACTCAATCAATAACCAAATTCTGACTTCTAGGACATAATGGTATTGTTTTTTCGTATTATTCTTACATGCACTTTAAATGAATTGATCAACTTCCTGTTCCTGCGAAATTGGCGAAGTCTGATATATAGCACACTTGCTAATCAAAATTAGGCAGATTTTATAGTTTTATGATCCCACTTAGCAACCTGAAATATAATGTAGCTGTGGCTTCCATGTTTTATGTCTCTATTCTGTAACTTCTTGACAAGTAGGAGGAATTGGTTGTTTTATTTATAGTGAAATTAAAAACATGAATATCAACTTCTGTGGATAAAACACATTATATCAACACTGACTCTCTTGTGTTGAGTTTGAAACTTACCTGAGAAAATGTCACCAATTGATTTCTTGTGGCCTAAATAAATTTAAAATGACTATCAAATGCACATCTTTATTTTAAGATGGGTGCTCACTGCTCAATGTCCATTCTATAATTTCATGGTCACTGCTCAAGTGAAATGGGTATCTATAATTTCATTCTCTGGTCAAATGAAAGTAAGTAACAGAAACAACACCAATGTATTCTTCCCCTCTTAGGAATCTTCAATGTTGTGGGAAATTGGTCAAATAATTCTTCTAATTTATTATTAATTTGCATGCCATGTTGAGAGATGTGCTTGAGGAAAATAGAGTAAAGTGTGATAACAAAGATTCTGGAAAAGAACCTGCTGAGAATCCTTAGAATTCTTGATGTTGATACCTCAACTGTAAAGAATACAAAGTATTTATGTAAGTTTGAAATAAAAAACGTCACATTGTTTGAACAGACGGGATAAAGAATAGTGAAATATCATGGAGTGATCAGTGTATATTTGCCTTTCTGTTGTCATTGCAACCGCATATAATATTTAATATCACTGAATTACATGTGTAACATGTCTAATTGTTCAGGATTTGTTTACAGTAAGACAAGTGGGACTCAAATAGTATCAAAATGATCGGGGTGATGATTTACTATGGTGGCTCATGGGATGCAACAGACACATACGTTGATTACAATGCCTCCAGAATCTTGATCCCCTCCAACTGTTGGTATGGTGACCTGATCGAACGTATCAGCAATGTGTTGAACATCCGACCAACAGACCACTGTTTTGAGGTGAAATATAGGCTTGAACCTTCTGGACCCTTGTTGCAAATCAATGGTGATTTTTCTCTGGAGTTTTATATTGCAGCAAGACAATTGGAGAAGGGATTTACACATTAGTCTCTGTATGTTTACACACAATCCATAGGGGACCAGTCTAATCACAATGTTGAAGACAACACCGAGAGGTGCAGCGTGATGCATGAAATAATGTAGAAACCGGTGTAAAACCGGATCGCGAAGGAAGGGACATAGTGACAGGGAAAATGCTATTAGGAATCATGAAGTTAACATGCTGGCTTTCTGTATCAACTACTCACTCCCCCATAACTTAACATTTGTTTTGGTCGTATCATACCGATGGGACGGCAGTTGTATCAAACTTGTGCCAGTACCACATGAACGAATAATCTCTACACATCTATCAAACATAAAAAAGAACAATCACCACCTCAGCCCCAGCAAACAAGTTGGTTCTCTAACAAGTACGGGAGGAAAATAACGTCTGACAGAGATAAGAGAAAGAAAGACAACTTCTAAGAGATTCATCCAAGTAATTATAGACAGTAATGCCAACCAGGATAAAACCGGGGTTTTGGCCGAATCATAAACCAACCCAAAAAACAGTGTTTATGCCAAAAATATGCAGCCCTCTCAAGATTCAACAAAGTAAATAGAAAAAAAACAAAAATAACAAACCTAATGGGGAGACAATGAACTTGCATCTAGCAATATGAACACAGAACAAAGCCATCAAACCCCCAACAACATTGATATAACCAGCACAATGAAGACAGAAAAAAACCACCTCAACGGACAATTGACATCTATTTAACCCCATCCCATCAATGTCTAACCTATATGAAACAAAAAAGGTGCAAAAACAAACATCCATCCCTAGAAGTATCAGAAGAACTAACCGTATAGCATTTTGGTATAGGAATCGAAATCTTGGTTACAACCCTCTTCCTCCGACCCTTGAACCCACTATTCCTTTCACTAGAACGCTGATTACACCCCCGCTTATTGCCCCCTTTGGTTCGACATCCTTCCATCCCTGCACCTCTACGCGATGCCATAAAGTCCTGAACACTAACGTCCACCAAACCGTTCACTCACAGCAAGAATGAGAAATCAATGATAACAATCAATGGAATCCAACCCATCGGTTGTAAGAAGAAAGGCAATTGTCTCCAAAACACCCGTAGCATCTAGGTGAAAAGAGGACTCCTCCCAAATTGTGCAATTACCTAATATCTCCCTACTTTATTTTTTAATCTAATAATTTAATTAACAATTAACTATTAATTAATAATTAAGCGAATAAAATATATATGTAATAACTAACCAAAAACATCTAAACCAAGGATAAAATTATATGTTTTAAATTTTAAATTAAAAAATCTAGGGATAGACATCAAAGACATGATCCATAGAAAATTACATGAAAGTTTAAAACGCAACCTTCAGATAATGTTTGTATTATAAATTTAATATATTAAATAATTCAACAACCACAAATAAAATTAAAATAATAAAAAGTACACCGTAAAAAATCGATGCAAACATGCAACTGCAAAGTGCAAATCTGCAAAATAAACAAAGTTAAGATATATGTGCAATTTATTGGAAAAATAGGGTGCCAGATCTAAATTTCCCCTTTTTTATAGCCTAATGTGCTCCAGCCCGCCCAGCAGTGTCCTAGGTTGGATCCGCCCCAGGTTGAGCCAAAGATTTTCCCGCTTAAAATTTCAGATAACTTCCTATTCAAGCCTCTGAATTTTGTTAGTACTTTTTTTTTCTTTTAAGTTTTGCCTTGAGAACTTGCAAAATTAACTTTGAGTGCTTGTCTTGAGAATGGATGCCAGTTTTATAATTAGCTCTTGCCTTGGAATTATATAGCTTACAGTGCAAAACTTAGTTTCATTTTAAAGTTTAGAGATATAGGTGCTTTAGGTAAATGGGTAAAAAATAGATGCTAAAATGAAATATACACTAGTTTCTTAAACAATTGTAGAAGTACACACATTTTCTGCAAACTAGTGTATATTTAAAACCACCTACATGGTTAATTTTTTCTTAAAAAAAAAAAAAATTAGTAAATGAAAAATCCCACATATCAACAACCTGGAAATTCCAGTAACCAAATGCAATAATGTTGCTTGCAGATTTCATGGGATTTTATTGATATCATCCAAGCGAAATGGAATCCCTCCAACAATTCAAATACTTGTATATATAGGAGGATTAAAGATGGCTTAGAATTTTCAATTCTGAGAAAAATTCAAGAAATCAAAGCATAGCAGTCTATAGTTATCATTTTTCCAGCATGAGGTATGGCTACGTATCAATAATTTTACTAGGCTCTGCCAAATCATACATCCTTAATTTTTTATATCAAACAATGATTAATATTGCCCTATAAGGAATATACATCTGCTGGATTAGTGTATATGCATAATGTATTTGTGTATTAAACGCAATCAATTAAGGCACTATATAGTACAGAAAGAAGCCTCAAACATCTGGGATGCTTTTAAAACGTTGATGTTATTGTATTCCTCACAACCGCCTTTCATTTACTACTTTCAAAGAGTGTTTGAATAATTGGATGTGTATTCTTTGACGATCTTCAACTTATTCCATAGGTTTTTTTTTTTTTTTTTGGTTACGTTTGATTTTGCTTGCTAATATCAGGAACTTCATTATTGATGCTTCTTTGATTCATTTGCAGAGTATATTGGGAATTGATAGGATTAGGGTTGAACACAATAGGACAAGCTTAGCACTGGTGGTGAACAAAATGGGACAAAGCTACGAGTGATGCGTTTGGTTGACTAGATATCAAGTTACTCCAAATATTAGCCATTTGCGTCATAGGATCAGAAAAATTGATTCTCATATTTTTCTCTATCATTTTTGGATGTTTCTATATACTGGACCTTTATGGCATTTTAGAATGGCCTTTTGTAATATTGATTTTTTAGACCGTTGAATACCCAGAAAGTTCTGCACGGCTAGCACTCTTAGAATATGGCATTTATTGGGCAAAATTCTTGAATAGAAAACAAGCAAGGTTGGAGCCAAAATCAAACGACATTTCATCAGGATTGTCTCGTTTTATCTCTCTTATTAGAACCTAGTGAATCAACTAATGGTTTAGGTCAATGTAATGAATATTCTGCAGATATCTAAAGCACGAATCACAGAATAACTTCATTGTTTGTCAATAAAAGTTGCCTTAATATTGAGAACACGTATCCCTCAGATTTAGAGCATTAATTTTCCCCTTATGCCAGTATTTTTGTCCCATCAAAATTATCTCCATCATGTTAAAAGAGAAAAAAAGGATAAGCAGCCCAATCTAACCAATATTTATGTCATGCCTGTGAGAACGGAGAAAACTAAAACAGTTGTAGCGAAAAATATGGTTTGCACAAAATCAACAAAAAAATGAAACTGCATCAAATGTGAGAACGAAAATGCAGCGGTATTGACTTGAGTAAGAAAAATATAGGTGTATCAAACACGGGATACAAAAATGCTAGATACAAAAATGCAACTGTATCAATCGTAAGTAACGTAACAAATATAGCTGTATCAATCATGACTAACAAAAATGCAACGCTATCAAACGCTGGATACAAAAATGCAACCATATCAATCGTAAGTAACGTAAAAAATATAGCTGTATCAATCACGACTAACATAAAAGGTGAAGCAGTATCATCCATGAGTAAAAAAAGCCGGCGTATCGATTTTGGGTAACATATAAAAGTAGCAACACCGATTGTGAGTAACATAAAAAAGAACCTAATAAAACAAAGATAGATTTAAAAAATAAAAAATAAAAAAGCAACCATATCGTGAGTGACAACAAAATAGTGAAAAAAAAAACAAAGCCCAATCAAATGAGTAACAAAGAACTAATCAGCGAAGAAATATCAAATGCAATCTGCAAAGACAACCCATCCTCTACTTCTAAGAGTGACAGAGAAATAAAATGCCCGTTCAAACATTGGTCATTACAATTACATCCAAGTAAACACTCAGACACCTAAAAACCTTTGAACGTACTGTTCCTCGCATTTGCCCTCTGATTTAGCTCCATACTACTGTTTACTTGTATGAGACCTCTGTCCACCCCTGCATGATGCCATGATCATGATCCCAATTGTGTTAAATCTCCAAATCAACGACCCTAAGGACTGCAAGTCAAGAAAGACAAACCTTATAATGTCTAAATTCCTAAAAGCAAGTACAAAAGCCCTCCGATATGCCACATCTAACATCGGGAAAAAAAAGGGGAAGAAAAGGATGGAGAGTTTGAGAAAATCCTACTCTCATCTTCTTTCATTCCTTCTTTCCTAAAATTTAATTAATAATACATTTTATTATTTATTATAATTGTATTATTAAATGAAGTATGAAGAATATAATAATAAATTTACTGAAATATGGATAAAAACATAAATTCAAATTTCAAATCTAGAACCATAAATGTAATCTGATCGTAATCTAGTAATCAGGTCCTAATACCTATTAGATTACAATCAAATTATATTAATAAAATAAATATTACATTTAGATATTATTAATATTAAATGAAACCAATTAATAATAGTAAATTAGTGGAGAGTAAAATTGCAAACAAATGGTGTAAAAGCGCAAATAAAACACAAAGACATGAATATAAGCAATAGCACCTAAAAATATAGTGTGAGACCTAATTTTCTCTAGATATATTAACACTCTGGTATAAGAAAAACTAACTATAGTTAATAATAATTGCTTTAAAAAAACATGGATTAGGAGAAAAAGTTAAATCACAAAGATAATGGAAACTCTAATAAACAATTATCATAATTTAATAATTTCTAAAGCTAATCCACATTAATTATCCTACTTTAACCATTCTAATTTGTTTATAAACTTGCACATTAAATAAGGGCATATAAGAAAACTTATAATTTCAACTATATTTTTAAACGAAATTGACATATTGTGAGACGGATGTAAAAGAAATAAGAGACTATCGTTATGGAATTGAGATAATATTATTTTTATCAATAAGAAAACTATCTATTATTTCCATGCATCACAGGGGGATAACACTAGGTGAAGGTCATTTACTGAAGTGAAGGTCATATATAAGGAAATTAATCTGTGGTATTTTTTTCCACCAAACCTGTCTAAATGAAGACCATTTTAGACTTTTGCTTATATGTTAGGTAAACTTTGCGGCAAATTATATACTAGATGTATATCTTATCTTAAGTAGGTTGATAGATTTATTTATATTCAATATTTATTTTTTAATTCAAAATTTTTTAATATATATGTACTTACTTACTAATTTAGATTAGACTTTTTTTTAGTTAAGGTGTTAATTTTTAATTTTTTTATGGTTTTAAATTGAGTTCTTGTCAGGCTACTTTTTTTATATAATAAATATATGGATAAATTTGCTTGAATTAACATTTCTTACTTACAAAATTTTCATTGCGGTAGTCAGAGATAAAAATAAAATGTTTGATTTCTCAAAGTTTACGAATGGCAATGGTCCGAGTTGGGATCAAGTTTGTTATACCCATTACCCTACCCGTTAAAAAATTTTTCTCCTATCCCCATACTCATCCTTACTTAAATGGGACACGGGTTTAGGACGGGCAGGTATGAGCGATTGCCAATTTATTGGCCTATTTATATATCTTTATATTTTTATTTTCATTTTTTACTTAATGAATAATATTACAAACACGGGATGTCCCAAAGATAGAATTACGATTGTGATTGAAATTACTAAGGATAAATTTCATTATCATTTTATTTTTCAAACCATTAGAATTTTTTTAGATATTTTTATTTTTGTCGAGAAATGGTTAAACGGACTGAGTACGAGCAGAAAATATGATAACTTCAAACCATTCTCAAGCTGAGCTGATTTTTTTTATTCGATCCCTGACCGAATTACTCGTTTAGTCAGGTATTCTCCAACTTAATAGGGTTAGGTGCCCACGGGTATCGGGTGTGATAGATATTTTTACCATCTCTATTGACTTTTGTTGTCACCAAAGTGCCGCGTAAGAGCCCCAGTTAGACGATGGGACCAACCATAGCCACATGGCCTACCAGAGGAAGAAAAGGAAATACGATATGTCTGAATCCACGGGTCTAAAATCAGGAACATGAGCTCTGATCATTCCGATCTCTGATTGGAGAATTTTTTCTGATCTCAAAGCCATTCAAAAAGACACAAAATGGTCCAATCCAAGATCAGACTATATTGACGGAACTGAAAGTGGCCGATCAGAGCTAATGTTTGGTCGAGATACCTAATTCTTTTTGTGGTTGACATAGAAGCTTGTGAATTAGAACAGGAAGCTCGGGGATAAGATGACATGTCATTTTCACCCTTGGGCACAACTAAAAAGCCGAATAGAAATAGAACCCTAGATCTCCTTGTTACGATCTTGAAGGAAAGAGGTAAACATAAGAAGCATGAGGAATAGAGGAAACAACTAACAGTTAGGGACGGTTATTAGGACAAAACTAAAGATACCTTGTACTTTCAATGTACTAACTAAGTTCGTGTTTGAACAAGTTAAATGAAATTCCTAAAGCACCCTGAGACTTGTCTATAAATAAGGGCCTTGGGGTGCCAAAGAAGAGGAGGCTTTTTGCCTAAAAAATAGAATCTAGAGAGAAAATTATCGCATTGTATTTATTTATTTCCGAACATGTTCCCTGATCCAGTTCCTGATCTTGTGCTCATATCAAACTATGCTATTATAAGAATCCCAAACCAATCTTCACCACCACGTCAAGTAAACTTTACCAACTTAGGCTCACGTCAAAACCCAGTGTTAACAATTGGCGCTAGTGGAAAGGCCTCTTTTTGTGATGTGTAAGGCCCATGACAGTATAGAAAACTATCTCATACCCAGTTTCCATTCACAACATGGTGAGGAATAGGGTAGCCACCAGTAACTGAGAGGGAATACCATTAGTCCTACCAAAACAATAGCATATGGTGGGTAAAAGCAACCAACATGAATCGGTTAGTCCTGAACTCAGGATGTTGTAAGCGAGGTGGGGGTTCTGTAACAAGAAATGGAAAGATTGAGGTAACCCCCACCCCCTGCAATTCTAAAACCTGGTCGCTGAGAGGATAAGGCAGAGTTAACCCACCGTAGACATTCACAGATCTCATTACCAGGATCTTACCACGCTAGGTCATAGCTCCCTGCAACAAGCCAAAGTTACTTGGGAGAGAACCATTATTTTGGTCCTATGTGGGGAACATGAGACGTGAGAACAGTGTGTTTGATAGGTTGGGACCAGAATGATCATGCAGCAAAGGGGCAAACCCTATGCCAAAGGACAAACCACAATAAAGTCATTCTTACCACTCGAGAAATGAAGGAGCTCGACAAGAAAGTTGGAACCAGAGACGTGATGGTATGCCTCTTCCCCTCTCACTAAAAGAAGGGTAGCAAAGCTGGAAAGCCAACAAAATAGCGTACCTCAGATTCAGAAGGTTATGATCCCTTCATACTTTGGGGCCTAGATGCATGCTCACCCCAACAAGGAAAAGATCAAATCTCCCTACATCACTGTATATGATAGGAGCACTGACCCAGTCACACATATTCACAAGTTAACCGTCTGGATAGAGTTGCAGAGAGTCAGTCAAGTTATCATGTGCCTGGCGTTCCCAACCACTCTAGGATACTATATGCCTCACCGGTTTCGTGCGCTCTCTATAGGTTCAATCCAGTCTTAGGCTGATTTGTCATCTTAGTTTATTGCTAACTTCATGGGATCCAAAGTTAGGATGAATCCAAAAAAAACTTTATTATCAGTTAGGCAAGGAAAGGAGGAGAAGTTGGATGATTACCTTGCTCGATTCAACAAGCAGGTTATAGGCACTGATCATGTGTCAGATGGTGCAATCTTACTCCCGATAACCTCTAAGTTGCTATGCAACCCAAGGTTCTGGTGGTCAATCTATGAGATGGCCCAAGAACACACCATGATCTCCTAACTATGGTAGAAAGGTACATCACTGCAGAAGAGGCCAATGCTTCCGCTTTAGGAGATAAGAATAGTAAAGAAGCGGAGAAAAGAGACAAGAATCGAGAACCTTTTGGCCAAAATGGAAAGCACAACAGAATGATTGTGTGCTGGATGGCAGATCACTTCAAGCCATATCAGCCGAAGCCAGAACCACTGGCCTTAACACACATGTTTTATACTATGCCTGAGCTGATCTTGATGTCTTCTAGGGATAAGCATATGTTGCCAAGGCCTAAGCCCGTCGAGAAGAATCCAACATAAATGAACTCTAACAAATACTACAAATATCATTGTTCCATTGGTAATGAAATAGATGATTGTCGAGACCTACAGTGTGAGATCCAATGACTAATCAACGGGGGTCACATGAGATCTGTGGCACAATCTGTACACCATGTCAACTTAGGACCTTTACAGCCTGTTTCGCATATCCCATAACCCGATGTACTCCCACTTCTTGCTATAGACGTCTACGTATTAATCAGATGAAACTAGACTATAGAGGGATCTCGTGATCAGAGGCGATGATTAGTAAGGGAAGCTCACAATAGTTATCAACTGTGCACACTAGGAATGATCTGGGAAAAGGTAGTAAGGAAATTATTTGGGTTCATTGAGGCTGATGCAGAGGGCATTATTCAAGGGTATGAATCCATGTGACTCTAGCGGACAATGGAAGCACGGTAAATGTGCTGTTCTAGCAAATATACTGAAGGATGGGATTGGAAGAGTACCATCTAAGGCTATATTGAGGCACCATCTTCCGATCTACTAGACAATCTGTGACATCAAATAGTCATATCGCGCTGATGTTGGAGCTCAGAGATGAACCTAGGGTGAGGAGAACCTTGGCTTATTTTGCGGTGATCGATGTGAACTCCAATTACAATGTGAACTTAGGACGTCTGGTCTTGTGTAAATTTAAAGTAGCAATTTCCATATCACTACATGATGAAGTTCCCAACTATTCATAGGGTAAAGATTATACAAAGTATCACTGATGATCCCCTGGACCCAAGAATGGGATACCAAGAAGTCAGAGCAGAACAAATGGAGTCTTTGGTGCAAATCCTCTTTGATGAAGTGCGACCAGAGGTTCTGCTCTAGATCGGTGTAGATTTAAAAGAGCTGGTGCGGTTTGAACTCATTTCTTTTCCGAAACAAAACTTAGATGTCTAGATCGGAAGAGCACACGTAAAGATATGGAAGGAATACCATTAGACTTATCATGTCATAAGCTTAATGTCGATCTGACCATAAAACTGAAGACGTAGAAACATCGGCCCCTCAATGGAGAACGGTATGAAGCTCTGGCAAAGGAAGTGGTCAAACTCTTTGGAAACAGGTTCATCCCAGAGGTAACATATCCCGTTTGGGTCACTAATCCTATTTTTGCCAAGAAAACCAATGGATCTTGGCGTCTCTGCATTGATTTTCACCAATCTCAACAAAGTATGTCCTAAGGACAGTTTCCATCTCCCGCGAATAGACCAGATGGTTGATGCTACCGCTGGACATAAACTTCTTAGTTTTATAGATGCCTACTCAGACTATAACCAAATTCTTATACAAGAGCCTGACTAGGGGGCATACATCATTCGACATGGATTGAGGATTGTACTGCTATCGCATAATGCTATTGGGCTAAAGAATACAGGGGCGAGATCTCAGAGGCTCGTAAACAAGATGTTTGTCAAATAGATCGAGAAATCAAAGGAAGTTTAAGTTTATGATATGCTTGCGAAGAGGATCAACTCTGAGGACCACATTACTCATCTTAAGAAAATGTTTGATATCCTTAAAGCTTATGAAATGAAGTTAAATAGATCAAAAATGTTCATTCGGAGTGCATTAGGAAAATTTCTAGGCTACATGGTCAATCAAAGAGGTATTGAGGTCAACCCTGATAAGATTGAGGCTCTCATTAACATGCGGCCATCAGCCAGAGCAAAGGAAGTACAAGGTTTGACTAGAAGATTAGCAGCTCCAAGCCGTTTTATCACATGATCAACTGAGAAGTACATACCCTTTTTTGATATCTTGCGTGGGAACAAAGATTTCCAATATACTGAGAAATGTTAGACAGCATTGAAAGCACTCAAGCAACATCTGACTGCACCTCCTATCTTAGCCAAGCCCTTGAAAAGTGACATCTTAACTCTACATCTGGCTATATTAGAAGTGGCAGTGAGGACCTTCTTCGCTAGAACGGAAGACAGTATTTAGAAACCAATCTTTTATGTTAGCCAGGCATTGAAAGATGCGTAATTCATATACCTATCTATGGAAAGTTTGGCTTATGCCTTGGTGATCTCAACGAGAAAGTTTAGGCCATACTTCTTGTAGTATCAAGTGGACATCCTCACCAATTATCCCTTGCACCAAGTACTCTAGAAACCAAACACTGTAGGAAGGAGGATGAAATGGTTGGCGGAATTGGGGCAGTTCGGCCTTACTTTTAAACCTCGAATAGAGATGAAAGAGCAAGCTCTAATAGACTTTGTGGTTGAATTTACTCAGCCTGTGGAATCAATGTTTGAAGCCTGTGGAGCCGATGGTCAAGCAAAGAGATCTTCCGATCTTGTTTGTTGATAGATCAGTAACAAAAACTTGTTTAAGTGCTCGAGTAGTACTGGTTGGACTAGATCATTAGATTTACTGGTGAATCAAATCAATGGTAATTATGGAGCAAAGGAACCACAAATGCTAAAGTACTATGCAAAGGTAATAGATGAAGCCAAGAATTTTATAACCTTTGAACTTTAGCAAGTGCCGAGTTCAATAAACAACCAACCAGGTAGATGCTTTAGCAAGATTGCAACTAGTCTTGGAGTAGACATCCTCACGAGTGTGCCGATTGGGAAGATAGAGCACTTTGTGCTTGACCAGGCTAAACCAGTCTTCAATACAGCACAGGGACTTGTAACATGTAAAGATGAGATCACCAAATACCTCAAAGTGGTAACTCAGCTGCAGGAAAGGTTAAAAACTCACCCATTACAGATGAAAGTAGCCAGATTTACCTAATTATTAGATAATGAGCTATATAAAAGAGGGTATTCAAACCCCTGCTCTGTTGTTTAGATAAGGAAGAAGCTCATTACGCATTAAGGGAAGTCTATAGAGATATACTAAAACCATTCAGGAGGACAAGCATTGGCCTTTAAAATTCTAAACCAGGGTAGTACTAGCCCACTCTAAAAAAAGATGCGATAGAATTTGTAAAAAAATGCCAAGAATGCCAATTTTTTACGACGGTTAACAGATCCGCACCTGGGGAGTTGAACCCTACCAGAGCCCTATGGCCCTTTACACAATGGGCTATTGATCTAATTCGGTCCCAGCCACTAGAGAAAGGATCTACACAGTACAAGATCGTGGTAGTGGATTGCTTACGAGATTGTGGCAGTGGATCACTTTACCGAGTGGATAGAGGCTGAAATCCTGGCCAAAATCACGGAACAGAAAATGACAGACTTTGTTTGTATTTACCATTTTGGGATCTCACATACTTTGGTCACTGAAAATGGCTAGTAGTTTGATAACGCAAAGTTCAGAAAGTTTTGTCAGTAACTCTATAGCAGAAATTACAATGCCACTCATCATCATCCGCAAATCAATACAAGTGGAAGCTGTGAATAAAATCATAAAGTAGAGTCTGAAGACCAGGTTGGAAGAATTGAAAGGAGCATGGACAGAGAAACTCCATATATACTCTGGCCTTGCCGCACAACAATGCGAACGGCAATAGAGGAAACACCTTTCTCAATGACCTTCGACACAGAAGTAGTGATCCCACTTGAGATAGGTCTCCCATCTTACCACGCCTAGCATCACGATCCAAAACACAATACTTAGATGCTCTTGGCCAAACTAGATCTATTGGATGAAAGCCGGCTCTTGGCAGATCTCAGAAACACCGACTACAAACAACAAAATGCGAGGTATTATAATCGCAAGATTAAGGTCCGGAAGTTTGAAGTGGGGAAACTGGTTCTTAAATAGGTACATCGTACACCTAGGGCATTACAGCGGTCATGGAAAGGACTATTAAGGGTAGTTGAAATCCTGCATAATAGAGCATACTGTCTGGAATACCAGAATGAAAAAGGCTTGGCACACCCTTGGAATGTGAAACACCTGAAGAATACTATCAGTAAATTAGATAAATCCACTCTAAAGTTGACATCCTTACATGTCGTTCATAGAAAGATCACGCATCATGAGTAATGAAGGCAAATATAGGCCAGGACAACCTCTCTGCTTTCAATAAAATTCATTTCACACCTCAATGTGTGCAACTATTTAAATGGGTCAGAAGTGCCTTTCAGTTGACTCGCTAAGGCTCGTTGAGCCCAATTAGGGAACAAATTCCCGAGGCATGATAAGCCCAACTGAGGCACCAAAGCCCAAAATGAGATTGCCAAGGCACGTTGAGTCCAAATAGGGAAATCAAAATCCCTAAACTTGATAAGGCCAACTAGGCACACCAGATCACATTGTTTAGGCTCGTTGAGCCTAATCAGAGAAATCAAATTCCCTACGGTTGATCAGCCAATTGGTCCCAGATTACAATACCAAGACTCGTTAAGTCCAATCAAGGAAATCAAATTTCCTAGGCTTGATTTGCCTAACTGGGACACCAAAGCCCCAGATTACATCACCAAAGCTCGTTGAGCCTAGTTAGGGCACCCAAGTGCTAGACCTCATTTTAATGATTTACAAAGTCCAACTGAGGCTCTGAGTCACTTGGTTACCACCTCAAAATGATATGTGACATTTTAAGATCAGAAAATATTGTCTGACCAGAGACTTGACCGAACAAAAAAACATAACAAAAAAATTTGATCAGCCAGCTTTCTTATCGGTAGGTTGAGCTAATCGGGCTTTAAGTCCATGGTTATAAAAAAAATTTTGATTGACTAGTTAAGTTGACCAGGTTGTGAACCCACCATTATAAAAAGAATTTTGATCGGCTAGCTTTTTGATTAGTCGGTTGAGTCGACCAGGCTCTAAACCCTGGTTATTAATGATCGGCTAGTTTTTCAATCGGTCAGTTGGATCGGCCAGGCTTTGAACCCAGTTAAAAAAATAATAAAATAAATAAAATAAAATAAAGAAATATAAATAAAAATCGTATAATTCAGAACTGGTTGATTTGATTGAACAAATAATCTTCCGTTAATTGACTCGTGACCCATTGATTGAAAATGCGCCGTTTACATCAAGGAATTTGAAGTCAAAGGTAAAACAGCATTTAAATCTTATCACACTCTGAGAGGTTCCCAAATGGTCATATATGAGATCACATGCAACAGAATCACATGCTAATGGGTGAAATGGATCAGTAGCTCCCATCATCCCGATCCTTGATTGGACAATCTTGTCCAATCTCAATATTAGTCAAATAGGCCAAATCCATGTGAGTTTAAGATCGGGAATAGAGCTTTGATCATCTCAATCCCTGGTTGGATAATTTTGTCCAACCTATAACCATTTGAGAAGACATAAATGGTCCAATCCGAGATAAGATTGAATGGGCCAAACTGAATGTCAGGAACAATGAACATTATTCAACTTAAAGTACAAAATAATATGTAAGTTTGACTGAAAATATTAATATGGCATTAGTCTAGATAAAGTGAAACAAAATATTGAGCTTAGTTATATCCGTTGAGTTTGGTTAATAGCTAAAGTATGATCAAAACAAGTAAATGTGCATCAATAGAGTCAAGCTTTCTACTAGTTGGCCTCCACTGATGTCGGTTCTTTCCTTTCTCTAACCATGTCTTTTGTTCAGCCATCATTAGCATCGCATATCTCTAACCATGTCTTTTGTTCAGCCATCATTAGCATCGCATGTGACATAGATAACTGGGGTCTTGCGCTCTTCCCCTGCAGACAGATCTCCTTCTTTATGGACGAGATCGTCATCTTCTTCATTTCTTCTCTATAAAATTGAGCTCATGGTTTACCTTGAGTTCCTTATATTCCTCCATGAGAAACATCAGGTCAGAGTTAGAGAATTAGTTCCTAACCTTCTTAATAATATCATCCTGGCCAAGTATGAATGAGTTGACCTGATCAGCCTCGTATAGTCTAGACTCATAGAAGCTTTGGCTTGAGTTATATAGCTGGCTCAAGCTTTCTTTTTGGCTCTGTTCAGTTCCACCTCAAGGTTGTGAACTGTAGATTTGAATTTCTTTTCCAGGACCTGAATGTTAAAGGTATGATTCTGAAGATCTTTAAGCTAGCCAGACTTCTCATACTCTAGTTCTTCTTCGTTTTTGGCAAGTTTCTCTTTCAAAGCATTCAGTTCGGCTTTGTTCTTGTCAGACTTCTCTTGGAGATGATTTTGAGAGACTATGAGCTCTTTTGTCTTAGATCAAGAATGACCAAGTGTTGTAGACGGATTCTATGACATCCATTTGGGAGAATTTGTCTTTATCTTTCTTAGCCCAACTCCTTGTCAATATCTCGTATGAGTTTCTGATGTTGGTTGAGACTTTTTCCAAGGCCTCAGGGCCAAGGGTATGAACAGACCTACCATCTTGATATATTCTTAGAATTCTATCTATCCTGATCGCTACCCTTACTAGATCAGAGGCTCGACTACGGTGGACAGGAAGGTAGAATCTATCCTGATCGCTACGCTTACTAGAGGAAGAGATCAGGATCTCTATTTGGTTGTGTGAAGCTCAGGGGGAGTTGGCTTGCTCTTCTTGGGTAGAACTACTACTGGCAGATTCATGGGTCTCTTTCTAGAGATTTCCTGAGACGGTGTAACACCAGTCCCTTTGGGAAGTGACTTTCAGCAATGGTAGGCCTGTTGCCACCTCGATTCTTTTTCGCTTTGTGTGTCGCAACTGTCTACATCCCTTCATCATAGTTCTACTAATTGGGTGCTTTCTTCTTCCTAGGTGGATGATATTGGATGTTGTCTTCTGAGATGAAAAAAGCATATATTGATCAGATTGATGTCCAATAAGCTTTCCAAGTCAGTTAAAGTTAACAAGACTAGAATTACGGAGAAAAAGTGCATTCCCAGTCTTTTCCGATACACTAGAGGGTGGAAGCCCATATCAACAGACATAGTGAGACCCGCTTTCCAAAGGTTCTGAGCCGTCAAGACAGATTTATAATCAGTGCTGGTTAGAAAGTCGTCACTCAGAAGCTGTTGAACAAATTAAAGGCTTCTTGTGTTCTGTAGTCTTTGACGTTTCATGCGGCAAAGAATGAGGTCAAAACATTAAACGACATCTATAGCTGTGCCATCCTTAGAACCTGATGTGGGGTCTTGGTTAGACGGATCTATCTTCTGTGTCATTCTGTGTTGCTGATTAGAAGGACCCTCTCCATCTTCTCTAATACATTTTCCATCCATGAATTCCTCTTCAGATTCCTGATCTGAGTTGGGTTCGGAACATCTAATTTTTATCTTAGCCATACCCTAAGCCCAACAAGAAGGGGAAAAAAATAGCATAGCATATGAATGCAAAGAAGTTTTATCTAGTAAAGGGTTGATGTGGACGCATGTTCCCAATGAGACGATCCGGATCTGGTTTGGCTAGAAAAAGAATTTTTTGAAGAAATTTCAAAGAAAATGGAAGAAGGAAAGTGAAGAATTAAGGGATTTCTCTCTATATATAGTGAAGGGATAGACAGAATTCGAAAGGACACTGACAGAATTGAAAAAAATGACATCATTCATGTCTGAACACCGCCAGTCCAAACTTCTATAGTCAAATCGGCCAATGAAAGTATACCACATGGCATTGACATATAGAAGTCAACTATTGGTATAAAAAAATTCAAAGCCCGACCACATCGTACTCTTCATTAGGAAATGAAACTCAACTTTGATAAAACATTGTTTGCCTCGGCCGATCTCGATCCTCCACTATCAACCCCAAATGATAGGGGCAATAATTGTCACCAAAGTGCCGTGTTAGAGCTCCAGTCAAACAATGGGACCAACCAAAACCACATGGCCGACCAGAGGAAGAAAATGAAATACGTGACACGTCTGAATCCACGCGTCTGAAAGCAGGAATATGAGCTTTGATCATTCCAATGTCTGATTGGACAATGTTTTCCAATCTTAGAACCATTCGAAAAGATACAAAATGGTCCAATCTGAGATTGAACTCTGTTGGCCAAACTGAAAGTGGCCGATCAGAGCTAATGTTTGGTCGGGATACATAATTCTTTTGTGGTTGAAATAGAAACTTGTGAATCAAAATAGAAAGCTCGGAGATAAGATGATGGATCATTTTCGCCCTTGGATGCAACTAAAAGGGTGAACAGAAATAGAATCCTGGATCTTCTTGTTACGATCTTGAAGGCAAGGGGTACAATAAGGCACTTGACGAATAGAGGAAACAGTTGATATTTAGGGACGGTTATTAGGACAAAACTAAATGTACCTTGTACTTTCACATGTACTAACTAAGTTCATGTCCGAGCAGGTTAAATGACATTCTTAAAGCACCTTGAGACCTTCCTATAAATAAGGGCCTTGGGTGCCAAAGAAGAGGAGGCTTTTTTCTAAAAAATAGAATCTAGAGAGAGAATTATTGTATTATATTTATTTACTTCCAAACACGTTCCCTGATCGTGTTCCCGGTCTCGTGCTCGTATCAAACTTCACTCCTATAAGAAACCTTAACCAATCCTCACCACCACATCACGTAAACTTTGATGACTTGGGCTCACATCAAAACCCAACGTCAACAACTACACTTAATACATTCCATACCGAGTAAACTAAAATAACTACTAGTTAACAATAAGATAATCAAAATATTATAGTTCAATGTGACTAACTGTATATTACTTAATATTTCGTACTAATGTTAAGATATAATTTGATTTGATATCTTCCCGTATAATGCACGGATATGAATCTAATTAAATGAAATGAGTTTGCCGTATAATCTTACTGCATTTTTTGCGCCACTTTTCTTGTAAGTTGGGTTGCTTTAGTTTGTTACTTTCCAAATGTGGTAAAAGGTACGATAAGATCTATTTTTAGCTTTTTTTATTTTATTTTTTTAATTTTTTAGTCGCAATTCTTAGAATATGGGATTCTTCCTCTCTTCGAATTCTTCTCTACTCTCTCAATTTTTTCCTATATATCTTATTTGATCCTAAGAGATTGTCTTTTTATCTCACAACTTTATCTTTCTTAATTTTGGCCGGTTATAGAATATTTTAAATTGTTTTACAAATGGCAAAGTCTCCAATTTATTAATTTTTTTTTGAAAAAGGAAATCTTAATCATTACTAGCATCAAAGTGAAGCAGCTCATTTGCTCTTGCTTAATGAGCATTAGACTGTAATTTGAATTTGTGCTGGGGAATGTCTCCCCTATATTTCATTGTAGACACTCTTTTGAGTGATATTATGGAATGAATGAAAAGTATTGTTTTGATTGCCAAAAGAAAAAAAGTGAATTACATCATGAATTTCATGGCAAAGTCTTCTATTAATTTATGGTTTCTTATCTATTTTTTCTTTGAATAAAACACTGCCAGAGGATGTCTGAGGACCGAGATCGAAAAATTTGTCTTAGGGTTTTCAAAATTTATGAGAATTTACTTATTTTTTGAATTTGTCTGAGTGATTTACCAATTTCTTATGTAAATCTTCTTCTTCTTTTTTTTCTTTGGTCTCTCGTTGCTTTATCTCATAGATTTTTATTCTATTATTTAATATTATAGCTTTCTTTGGTAGATGTTATTAGTTAGTACAAATAAAAATATTATGGCTTTCTTTGGTAGATGTTATTAGCTATTGCAAATAAACCGCGTTGGGGATAATCAGTTTTCAGAGAGATCGACAAGATCAGTGAATTATGTGCTTCAAGACATTCAGTACTTTCATATTTTTTCATTATTATATTTATTAATCAATCAACATATCATTTATTCAGTATTTACCTCATTTATGTGTTTTTTAGAATAATGATAAACTTCTATGTTCGTTTGCCGGTTGTGTAATAGCAAGAAGTCTAAAACTATCAATTAAGAAATTTAAATAATTTGAGTTTTAGAGATTTTAGGGTTAAAATTATAAACTGTTGAAGTAATTGGTAAACCAACAAGGAAGTGTAGCATTACTCGTTTTTTTAGTAGAACGAACATAACTAAATGATATAAAAAAGACTACATAAATAATTGTTTATAAAACTACAAGATTTTATCCGTAGTTCTTCTAGGGAGTCTATCGGACACCATGTATGTTGTCCAATAGATTATGTGATAAGCTCTCATTTGATACATTATTAATGGATTATAGACTCTATAGAATATGTAATTTTGTCCGTGTAACACACAGATGAAAATTTTGTTTTTATGTTAAAATAATTGATGAGGAATAGCAAGTGATGAAATAGTAAGCAAACACGAAACATTACCAAATCTTCATTTTGTCGATTTTCTTGTACCAAATCTCCACGTGCAAGTTAAGCAAAACAAACGAAAACTGAGTCAAAGTTTAACAAATAGAAGATCCTCGTTCTTTCTTGACAATGAATCAAGAATTCAAACAAGAATAGATTATCAATAACTACCATGAAAACACTCGAAAGTCCAACTACTATATTATTATTTATTATATATAGTTTGAACTAGCACCATCAAGAAACTTGATGAACGTATTGTAGGAATGAATCATGTGTGAAATGAATGTAGATACATTTCCAAAAAGTGTATAATCATTATTTTTTTTTTCAAAATAATGAAAAACCCATTATAATTTAGTTATACTGAAAGTGATTAGCCTTGAGTAGTTGTGTTAGAGGATCTCCAACAAACTCGTTAAATGAAAAATGATTTTTATTTTAAAAAGTCAAATATTAAAATTGAGGAGTATTTGAAAAATTTTTAAAATAGAGAGGTTAGAAGAGTGGGCACGTGACTCTGTAATTTAATGGTTAATAAAGATTTCAATATTTATTATTTCTTGGTTGAATCCAACTACAATTAATTTAATTGGTAAAAAACAAAATTATAAGTGCTAATTAAAAACAAAATAAAACATTATACTCCACGTGTCCCAATCATATTGTCCATTTTGTTTTTTCACACAGATTAAGAATTATATTATAAAGATATATTTTGTGATTTGTATTTTTAATTTGTCCTTATTTAATGCGTAGAATTTAAAATTGATAGTCATACTAAATATTAAATGGGGTAAATTAGTAAAATAATACAAATTAGACTTCTTTCGGGACAACCCAAAAAGGAAAAGTGACTTACATATTTGGGATAGAGGAAATAATAATTAGTTCTTGATGATTTGAATAACATTAAGAGTTTTTTTGGTGTGGTGTAATTGGAATTTTACTGTCCCCATTTTTTTTCCTTTTCTTTTCGTTTTTCTATTTTTTTTTGTGGGTGGGGGGAGTAATCTAACTTGAAAATCCAAATTCGAATTACAGGTTTAATTTACTCTCTATAATAAGGTGCAAGATACTCACAAAATAAAGAGGTTTAGAAAATCATCATACGATCAACTAAACGCATTGACATATTTTGTGAGATCAACATGCACTTCACAAATCTCCACTACTTAATTCTAATCATTCTCTTTCTTTCTTATTTTATAAAAGCATTGAGTAATATCCTCTTACTCTACCAATTGCATCACTTTTTAACCAATAGTTACCAATAGTTATTTTCTCCATGAAAATAGCCCCCTTTACAATTTTCACGTAGATTAAGAAAGTTTAATTAATATTTTTATAAAAGTGGAACTTAAAAATATTTTTCGCAGTATACTCATTCATTTAATTATTATTCTATCGTAATAGTTTTTATTTATTGATAACTATGTACATTAAATACATAATTTATATATGAAATTTATTAAGATATTAATTAAAAGTTGGACTATAATTTGAGATGGATAAAAAGAAATAGTGGATGAGGATTTATTTCACAATCGGGAGGGAGTACATTTTTGTAGTATCAATTGCATTTTCTAGAAGAAAATTAGTTGGTTAATTGGAGTAAATACACCTATTTAAATATGTACATGTCATAATATATATTGCTTTTTTTTTTTTTTTTGAAAATAACATATATTGCTTTTATTACAAGAGGAAATTTGTCTTTTGACTTTTCTTTGCATTCACACCTTTCCACGCCTATATAAACCCGTAGATTTCTCAGGGACCCAAATATATCACCATAGATGGAGAAGATTATTGCATTCCTTTTGCCTGTGGCTTTTGTCTTTCCATTTACCATATTTCTTTATGTTATTTTACTTAGGTTAATGAAAAGAAAACATTCAGAGACAAGAACTTATAGGCTTCCTCCAGGCTCAATGGGGTTGCCTTACATTGGAGAAACTCTTCAGCTTTACTCGCAAGATCCAAATGTCTTTTTTTCTGTTAGAGAAAGAAGGTTTCTTTCTCACGATCGAGAACGTTTATTATTATACTGTTCAGTTCTGTCCAGTACTGTGTACGGGATGAGCCCTGATCATAACATTCTTCTAAAAGTGATATTGTTTCTTGATGGTTGTGCAGGTATGGTGAAATATTCAAAACTCATATACTTGGTTGTCCTTGTATAATGTTGGCGAGCCCAGAAGCCGCTCGATTGGTGCTAGTCACTGAAGCTCATTTGTTCCGGCCTACCTATCCGAAGAGCAAGCAAAACTTGATCGGCCCATCCGCGCTGTTTTTTCACCAGGGCGAGTGCCATCTTCGGCTAAGGAAGCTGGTTCAGTGTGCACTATATCCAGAGATAGTTCGCGACCTGGTGGTAGATATTGAAGCCATTGCCGTGTCTGCTACCAATTCTTGGGCCGGTGGTCATGTTGTCAATACTTTTCATGAGATGAAAAAGGTTCGTTTCTTACACTAGTTTCATTTACATCTTGAATTCAAGTCTTGTCATTATCTATTAGTTTGCACATCTAATTCGTCTTTTACCATTGATTTGTTGCAGTTCTCTTTTGAAGTAGGTATTCTATCAATTTTTGGTCATTTGGAACCCCATTATAAAGAAGAACTGAAGAAGAACTACAGCATACTAGATAGAGGGTATAATTCTTTCCCAACAAACTTACCTGGGACTCCATACCGGAAGGCAATGAAGGTAAATAAAATTTGTGTGTTTGTCATGCAGTACTCGAGGAATGTAATTGGATTATTATTATCATCGAGTCTACCTTAATGAACATGCCGTAGATTGACTCTCATTATGACATATTAATTCATGCAGGCAAGGAAGAGGCTGGGTTACATACTGAGGAACATCACAAGAGAAAGAAAGGAAAAGAGGCTTCTTGAGAAAGGCCTTTTGAGTTGTCTGCTGAATTCTAGAGATGAAAATGGCCATCAAACTCTAAATGAGGATCAGATTGCCGACAACGTCATGGGAGTACTTTTCGCGGCACAAGACACGACGGCGAGCACGCTGACATGGATTCTCAAGTTCCTCCATGACAACCCGAAAATTCTAGAGTCCGTCAAGGTAAAGATCTAAAGAATTCCATTCCATTTTCTAGTAGCTACGGAATAATCTAGAAATTGGAATCGATTCTACTTCTAGATATATATATATATATATATAACATTTTAATTAATACTCGATTCCAATTTCTAGATCATTCTCAATAATTTTTTGATTTTATGCATTATGGTTTTGCCATGAAATCGTCATTCATATCACGTGTGATGTGCATGCAGGCTGAACAGAGGGCAAAATACCAATCAAATAGAAATGGAACAGGTCATTTGACATGGAATCAGACAAGAAATATGCCAATTACTCACAAGGTACAGATATATATTGGACAAATAATATTCAAGTGTCCTATCATACCTGCACAAGATCACTTCTCAAACAAACTACAAATCACGTCACACATTGACTCGAGCATAATAACTTGGGACGGGAACTAATACTAACCCACAAATATATGAAAAATTTCAGGTGATTTTAGAGAGTTTGAGAATGGCAAGCATCATATCATTCACATTTCGAGAGGCCGTGACAGACGTAGAATATGAAGGTTTGATATTTCTTTGAAAAGAGCCATCATTTTTTTTTTAAATAATAGTAACTTGTGTAGGGACTGAAATTTTGGTGTAATTTGATAGGATACCTTATTCCAAAGGGATGGAAGGTCATGCCTTTATTCAGGAATATTCACCACAATCCCGAAATCTTTGAGGATCCTCAAAAGTTTGATCCTTCTAGATTTGAGGTACGAGTTTAAACCCCACATGTTTGATACATGAAATTTGAGATATAATTATAGAAGAATAGATTTTGAATCGAGTATAAAATATTTTATTTTAATGTCTGTCTTTTTCTTGTAGAATGTTGTGAAACCAAATACATTCATGCCATTTGGTAGTGGAGTACATGCCTGCCCGGGTAACGAGCTTGCTAAGTTAGAGATGCTTGTCATGATCCATCAACTAGTCTCTCAGTTCAGGTACTCTTGAGTAGTAGTACATGTACAACGTGTAAAGCTTATACTAACTAATTAATATCTTATCAGTAATCTGTCACAACAAAGGTAATTGTGAGTGGAGTGTGATATTTAGTTTGTTTGATGATTGTGTTTGCAGGTACCAAGTGGTGGGATCCCAAAGTGGGATTGAATATGGACCATTCCCTATCCCTTTGCATGGACTTCCAGCCAGATTTTGGAAAGAAGAATCAAATAATTGAGATTCATTTTTACATTATAGATTCACCATTTTTCTACTTTGTTTCCAATCCAATTTCCCCTCCAAATTGATTTTGAGGTGGCTTATTGTTTAGTTTGTAGGTTTTCTGTATTGGGTTAAATCAAGAAATCAAGAGATTGTAGCTCTGGCCAAAAAAAAAAAAATGTGATTGTAGTCATATTTGGTATACTTTCCTACGGAGCCAAATTGGTAAGTGTTAATTTATAGCTAGCAAAACTTGTACCATTTTGATTGAAAAGTTTGGAATATATAACGAAATATTTGGCAAAACAAAAAAGAAAGATTTTGATTCAAAAGATAATAATCTTTCTCTTTAACTTGCAAAATCGCACGAGTACGTAATAGAAATCAGTCAAGGGCAACAATTCTATGGAAATATGTAAAAGTGATATTATTATGTGACATTTTCACGTAGCACACATTCATTAGTTAATGATTCATGTCTCATTTTCATGTCTTTCTAAAATTTTTGTTTAAGGGGTGTTTAATTCACATTTTGCTCTTCTGATTTTTCACCATCATCATCATCATCATCATCATCATCATCATCATCATCATCACCATTATTATAAAGGCATATCATTGCCGCCACTATTTTTATTTGTTACACCATAATTTTGTGTGGTTCTGCTAAGTAGATAAGTCCTTCACCATCTTTCTCTTATTAGGTTCATCATTTATTTCCTTAGTAAATATCTAACTTCATGCATTTTTTCTGTTAACAAATATAGCTCTATGTGAAATGACATATTTACCACACTTTAAAATATTATTTTTTCTATGTTCAAAAAAATATTATTTTTCTAAGCTGATAACCTTTCTTTACTTGTTTTGATATTTTCCCATCACGCCACAACTTTTCCGTCCTCGACCATTCTCCAACCCCAATGGCAATAAGAAAAAACATTTCCGACCCAAGCTCTAGCACTACTGCTATAGCAGAATTACCGCCGCCCAATGCCATGATTAACCCGATTCAAAAAATAATAATTGTAGTACGCAAAATGTAGTGTGAAGCTCGAAATATCAGTGAAATCCCTCGATTCTTGCTTGGCGGATTTTAATTGGTCGGATAAATAAGACGCTTTTCCCCTGGTTCGGCCAGCCGAGGGGGCGATTAAACCTGTCTACAAGAATTGCAAAACTTTTGTAATTAAGCTTCGATTAATTCCTAATATGATTGTTAATTAGTACATCTTTCTCCTTTGTAATATTGCTGGGTTTTGGCTCTCTATCGTAGAGGCAATAAATAATTTGGTTGGTAGCCAAATGGAGGATGCATTTGGATTTTGGGAAGTGATCACGAAGAGAATGAAAATAATAACGATCAACGGATGGAATTGGACGGTGTGGGTGCACTGTAAATTTCTTATTTTTTCATTTTTAATTTCTCTTTTGATTATGGCTAAGGTCATGTGTGTAATTTAGTCATGGTTTGTATATCAAGAATTTGTTTTAATTAGGGTGTATTTAGAATGCAATATCATTAATGGTAAGTGTAGTGTGTTAATATAATTGGCCTTATTATAATCTTACTAGATTTCTACCCGCGCGTTGCACGGGTAGAGTTCTAGAGAGAAATTTCATACATAAAATGTAGCATAGTTGCATTTATTAAGGTTGATCTCACAAAGAAACTAAAATACATGACCTCTACACAGTTACGTGAATACTATGCTTGCTAGTAGTATGTAATGAATTCTCTATTTTGTATTTTAATCATTTCCAAGAACAATTGTCAACTCATGTATCGAACTTCACATTACATACGTTAACAAAAAGAAAATTAAGAATGTGAATTGTATTAATGAGATTTCATTCGAATAATGAACACATATAGGTGTTTCATGCATACCATTAGGAGAACCAATTAAACGATATTTTATTGGTAATATGTGCACTGAACAAAGAAAATTGAAATTAAAATTTGTTGCTTAATAAAATCTAATACTATGAGTCTCCATTATCTAATTTTACTTCTCACTATGTGCAACCTATATTAAGATCAATAAATTATTAGTTAGATTTTAAACTGGTATTACGAAATGCATCCATGTCTTATAATTTACAGCTAGTTAATTGAAATCCAAAACCATTGAGAAATGTCATAGAGTGGAAAAGTTATAGTACATGTAATCTTTAGCAATCTAAATATTAAAGAATTATGTGCAAATATCCATAAAACCCATAACAAAATAACCAAATATTCATTGGTTTTAATCAATATTGGAACACAGTAATAGAAACATAATGGAAAAGCCTGTAGAAAATACTCAATCATTCTTAATTCTCCGTAGATTGTTGTTGTAATGAACTGCCCCTCGAGAAAAATATAATACAATATTTTATCCTGCACAGTGGAATATAATTATTTATTCTGATAAAATCGGCATGATTTAGCGTATCCCAATCCGACCCTTCTTGAACTTTCAATGATCCACATCTTTGACACCTAAATCTACAGTACAAAGTAACCACGTGAGCCATAAAGACTTAGTAAATATGATAATATGCATGGCTTGTTCACGATACCTAACAAATGAACTAATGACCCCATACAAAACCAACCAGTCATACAGGGCCTGTGTCCCCCTATGAAGTACTGCGTGACCTTGTTAAAAATAAGGCATGTCAATATATACAGCACACATTGACTGTCGTCAAAGACTTACCAATATCAAAAGATAAGGCTTGGCCATATCATATCTACTGTGAGGTCCCCAATACTGAGTCCAGTATATATGCCCAAACAGTGGGCCGCTAGGCCTCCATCACTACATCCAGTGTATAGACCTAGTCAGCCAGCTGCCGAGCCCCCAATACTTACGAGGGGTACACTGCCCTAAGTGATATATCTACACAGATGGCTACATGAGCATTACATTATATGGAGACCTCACGAAAATCATTCACCGCATCACTAATGGACAACTCACTACACCATTATGCATTCCTCATGTATGTTAATCACCCACATACTCAGTGTATGTATACTTAGCGTGCTACAAATCATGTACGGTATAATAATATCAATCTATTAATGCACATGAATAAACACACTCGCATCATTCATATGTCGCACATAATAACCATATACTCAACAAATTAAGCTTTGTATTGTAAGTGGAGTTATCACATTTACCTCTAAAACTGCTTGAACACTCTATCCCGACACCACATGTACATACACCATATTAAAACCACACTATAAATTATAAAAGTTAAAAAGATGTAGAAATTACTTAGTTAGCCAAGTAGATTACCTAATTGGGCAGGTACTTAGCTTGGCTGGTCAAGACATACCTGGCTAGCCAGGTGCCAAAAAGGTCGTTGGCCAATTATTTACTTGACCAGCCACTTTGAAAGAAAAATGCGTAGCTCGCTTTCGAATTTTTTTTAATTTTAATTTTCTAACTATTTATAGTATTTCTTAAAGGATAACATGAAATTAATTTTTGTTTAATTGCGCCTTTACCCTAAGGCAAACTTCACAATTATCCTTAACGAATAATCGTCATCTTAAAAGTATTATATTTTATTCTTAATAAATAATTTTATCTTTAATAAAATTGGGCATATCTAATATCATTATTGAGACGGATGCTAAAGGGGCAGTTGATGCTTTAGCTAGGGAGGGAGACAACACAGAATTTGGACTCATTATTCATGACTGTAAAGAGCTTTTGAAGATCTCATCTGGGTTTCGTGTGCAACATATAAGTAGAAAAGCTAATATGGTTGCTCACACTTTAGCTAGACGAGCTTTAACCTATAATAGTCCTTGTATTTTTTATTTTGCTCCAAACTGGCTTTCTTCGGCTTTGATTATGGATGTAACTCATGATGTCCTTTCTAATGAGAATTAATCTTTTTTCTTCAAAAAAAAAATTTCAAAAAAATCTCAAGAAACATAAATGATATTTTGGGGCATTACATTATAGGCAATAGTGCTAGATAGAGCGTTAGATGGAAAAAATTAGTAAATTGTACCTGAAAATTACTTCAGTTGTGCTAGGCGATTTAATATATATATATATATATATGTAGTTGAATTTGACAATTCTCAAATTTGCCCTCATTATTATTGTTTTCTTTATTTTTAATTAATCTCTTGATATTTTTCTTTTAATTTAATTAGATTCTCACCCGTGCGTTGTATACAAAATACCAAATCAAATTATATATTAATATTAGTATGAAATGTTAATTAATATATAGTTAGCCACACTAAACTATAATATTTCAGTTATCTTATTGTTAACTAATAATTATTATATTTTACTCGATATAAAATACTACTAAGTGAACTCAGAAAGGATGGTAAAAAACCCATCAAACCCGATACCCATTGGGTACCCGACTCTATTAAGACAGAGAATATCTAACTAAATAGGCGATTAAGTTAGGGATAGAATAAAGAAAATTGGCCTAACTTGAGGATAGGCTGGGGAAGGTTATGAAACTTTTTACCCATATCCAGCCCATTTAACTATTTTTTGTCAAAAACAAAAATATTTACAAAAGATTCTAATGTTTTGAGGAGTAAAAAGATAATGAAACTTACCAAGAAAGTTTAATTATTTCAATCGCAATCGTAATTTCATCTTGGAGACAACCCCATGTTTATAATACTATACATTAAGTAAAAAATGAAAATGAAAATATATAGATACATATATGTGCCAATAAAATGGTAATTATATGAACTTTCCCGTCCCCAGCCCATGCTTGCTTTAAGTGGGGATAGGTATGGTGATACGACAAAAAAAAAAAAAAAAAAGAATTTTTTTTTAAAGGTAAGGCAAGGAGTCAGATCCCTACCCGACCCAGTGCTATTCTAAATCCTTGAGAAATCAAAAGATTTTATTTTTCTCTGTAACTATACTGTAATGTGAATTTTGTAAAACTATTAAATGTTAGTTAAACGATATTTATCTACATTTATTACATATAAAAGAATTAACTTGATAATGACTTAATTAAAATCATATAAAAAATAATTAAAAACTAACACACACATCAGCTAAAAAAATGATGTAATCTAGATTAGGAAATATTTCATATATATATTTATATATATATATATATTTATATATATAAATTAAAAAATTTTGAGTTAAAAAATCAAAAACCTATGAATACAAATAAAAAATGGGTTAATTAACCAAATGGCAACAGAACTTTAATATCGGTTTCCACCTGGCCGTTCAACTTTGACATGTTTCCCAACCATCATTGTACTTCAAATTACGTATTTCATCTATTACTATCTTCACTTCTGTTGGTTAAATTTAATGGACAAGCTTATGTGGAAACGTAAATCCACGTGGCACTAATTTTCCATCTAAATATGCCGACTTACGTGCCAAATAGACATAATTGTTTTCTCCAACCCATTAAAATCAAACCACATTTCTAAAAAACGTCTTCTCTATAAACAGTTCTTCAATCTCCCTCTCGTAAACAGTTCCTTTCATTGGAACTGTGTTAAGTCTTCCACATTCAACGAGAAGGGTGCCCCACTCTATCCCACCAAAAGATGACAATTGAAGAGTGCAATTTATATATGCCAAAGCAGGAGGGACCACAAGAAGGTCGTGATTTGTTTACTACAATTTATTTGATTTCAATGAACCCTAATCTAAAAATTTTCCTCATTAAATATTTGATTAAGATTTGCCGAGAGGGACTACAAATAAGTGCTTAAAGTTGATTTTTTTTTTCAAAATTTTTCTTGTCATTGTTGTTGTAATGAAAACCATTTCTTTCGCAATTTTTTCCTAATGTAGATGATGAGCTACCAGCTTATTCAAATTTTCATGACTTTGGTAATGAACTTGATGATGTTTTAACCCACCATGAGAATGTTACACAAGCTATTTCAAGGTCGTTAAGTCAATTTCCTAAAGAAGAAGATGAAATCCTTGTTTCAAATGAAGTAGATAATCCCTCTTCTGAAGAGCTTGACATTGAATATTCTTCAAATGAGGAAGGCAGCTACAAAAGTCCCCACTTTTGTGCTGAAATAGATAAGAAAAATCCTAGGTTAGAACTTGGAATGAAATTTAGATCAATTGAAGAATTTAAAGAGGCAATGAGGAATTATGAGGTTATGAATAGGTTTAATGCAAAATTTAATGTTAACGAGAGGAGGAGATGTCAAGCAGCATGCAAACATAATGATTGGCCATGGAAGATTTGGGCTTCTGAGATAAAGGATAAGAGCACAATCCAAATTAAGTCATTTAAAGACCAACATTCATGTAGCAGGGACAGGAGAAATAGAATGCACTTATAAAAACCTTGCTGCTTACTACTTGGAAAGATTTAACTATTAGAGAAATTCGAACCACAAATTTATAGTTTATATAATTAATAAAAATCAAACATATATATAGTTAGTTTAAGTTAATTGAAAACTATAATTGTAACTTTTTTCTTAATTTCTCTCTGTATAAATATTAATAATTATGACTACTTTCCTTAAAAAAATGTATATAACTACTTTTATGTATTATTAATTTATATTATCTTCATATTACTTATAAATATTTCTCCCTGTATTTTTTCGACTAAAAAATAATGTCAGAGTACATGATACCGCCTAACTAACAACTATTTCATACAACGTCATTTATCTAAAATAGTGCTAAAAATAAAATAATATTTATTTGCTTTAACAATAACAATCGAGTTAAAGTTTACTGTAAATAATAGTTACATAAATATGATAGAACAAAATTTCATTATTATTTGACTGATATCAAAAGTTAATTATTTCTTATACTAGGTAGGTAATGTAACCTTCTAAAACTCCACCATACCAAAAAAAAAAAATTAAAATCTTATATTATTTATTTTTTAAATAATTATATACATATTCTTCTCGTACAACGTAAAGGTGAGAATCGAAGAAAAACTCTTGAAATATATTATATATATATGTATCTAAGTCAAAAGAAGTCTTTTATGTTTTCCTGCCTAAACTGATGACATCATTGCTAATCTCATAGGTTTACTTTTTTTTTTTTTTTTCATAGATCTTGCTTTTTCCACCTTTTACATGCTTATTCCTTTTTTCCCCTTCTTAGTCAAAAAATGCTCCCTTTCCGAAATTAATTTGCTTCTTAGACATAAAGAGATTATCGTTTGCCAGTGGCCTCGATTTTTTTTGTCCAATCATTGCTTCAAGCTTGCCAAAATCCCGGCTTCGTCTGCCCTATATTGAACATGTAATGGCTTCTGATTTTCAAGCACAATTAACCTAATTTTCCCACCTTTTTGGGCACATTAAGGAAACTCCTACCCTGACATAATAAATCATTAATTTTTGTTTATTTTATTTATTTAATAATCTTTAATCTTTTTGAAAACGTTGTCCAATTTCATCCTGTTTCCTGTTCTATTTATCTAATATATCCTTCAACCAAAGTGTCCCAATTACATTGATTTCCCTATTCAATTTCATCATAATTTTATTTTCACCATAATCTGCAGTTGTAATCTATATCTATATATTAATTAAGAGAACTAAGTCTCTGTACTTTTTATATAGCGATTTCCACCTTTTTTATTTGGTAAATCTTTCAGTAATTGTTCTTTTTTTTAACAAAAAACTTTTGAGAAAGAACTCAGAGAATTTGAACATGTCTTCCGATCTGTTTAGCACTCACCACTTTGTCCTCTTTTGTTTGTTGGTTTTTTTATTAATAAATTAAAATATCAAATCTGAAAGGCCAATTTCAAAAAAAAACTCTAATTTCTCTTAATTCGTTCATTCACCATCTCTGTCGTTTTTTGGTGAGTTTAATGTTATTATGTTTTTTTAATACATTTTACATTTTTTTTTAATTTTTTTAGTTTTATTAAGATTTTTTAAAATAGGGCGGGTAACGGGTATTTTTTGCCTGCCTGACCCGAACCACATTGCCTCTTGCCCAATCAAACAGTTAGGGGTAGGGGTATAGGGTGGAGTTAGCTGAAACGGGGCGTGGTACAAGGGTGGCATATCTAACCAGAAACTGCCTAATTGCCATTCTTACTGTTAGGATTTCTTCCATTCTCAAATTAATTAAAACGTTATGTCTATCACATCCCATTTTTTTACCCTCTCAGTTTCTAGATTAATTAGATTTGAAGATTTATTCTCTTATTGTGAGAGAAATGTCGCTCTTTTCTGCGAACATCTCTATATCTAACCCCAATTCAATTGAACCGTATGATATTTAAAAATTTAGATTTGATGTAAAATGTGGTGCCTTGAGTTGGTAATGACTTAATAAGTTAAATACAAATTATAACACATATTTCTATTTGAATTCTATCACATTTCATTTTTCAAAAAACTATACGTAAAAATGTTTACAACAAAATTTTTTTAATAGTAATAATATATTGTTTGACTCAAGTTTTATCTTTCATGATCTATTATTCATGTTGAAATCTCTTAAATTTCATGGCTAAATTTAATCATAGAGAAGACATATTTATATTTAATAATATTGTACATTTATTGGACTTACATTTTCGAACGTATTAAATGATGGTAATAGATTTTTCCAATTATTGCATATGTATGAGAGATTAGATGTAGGAATGTGATTGTCTTTTGAAAGATTTTGAGCTTCACGATTACTAAGACCGTTGATCTTATTGATTCAATTAATATATACTTTTATTTTCATATTTTCTACAGAGGTATAAATATTGTAGATTTATTATGCAACTACTAATGATATATTTTAATAATTTTTTCTACCCGTGCAATGAACGGGTGGTTTAATTAGTTTCAATTAATATCTCACTTACAGTAACCTTTATACCTTTTAATTTATAATTGATAACTCACTTACGATACCTTTTAACTTTCATGTCTGATATAATTTTTTCTTTTTTATTATTTTTTATTAAAAGATATTAATTTATTTAAACGATAAAAGAATTCTGGACAATTTTAAAAAATGAAATTAAGTGATAAAAATATTACAACTTTTTGAATAAAGTCGACTAATTATTTTAGAATTTTCTCAACTTCTAATTTTGAACAATAAGATATTTCAAAAATTTTATTTTAATTATAAGATACCTTATTTTTGAGTCGTGTTAGTTATTTACAATCATAAATTTTCTCAACTTTTAAGTGTCAACAATTTAATCTTAAAAATTGCAATTTTATTTTAATTTAAAATACCTTACCATTTTATTTTATTTTTTTCCCAAAAACACATTTTTCCTTTTCATTTTACTAAATTTAATAGAATCCCATTTGATGTATAACTTTCTAAATTAAATTACATTAATTTATTTCATTTTTATTTAAAAAAATAAAAAAATTAGAGAATTTTAAAACATAGAATTAAGTGATAAAAATATTACAACTTTTCAAATAATAAGGGCGATTAACGTTCTAAAATTTTTCAATCTCGATTAATTTTAATTTTTCGATAGTTTGGTTTGAAAATAAATAATATAATGCCTTAATCGAACCGTATTCACCTCTAGCTGATATGCTTGCGTTCTATGGGTTTTGACCACTAGGGAAATATATACAGGCTACGAGGTTAAATTACAAGTTGATATATTTTCCACCTATGAGTGTCTATTATGCTCTTCTGCCTTTTGCTATGTCCCTATCAAGTTATGGAATTCATTGTTCTTTGCTTTAGACACAGTTTGTGCAACTTTTCCAACATTGCTCTCTTAAAAAGTAGAAAATTCAAACTATGTTCTTCCACAACTTCATTTATGCTATTGATAACCATTATTAGGGCGACTAACGGGGTTTTAATTCTTGAAATGGAAGACTCACATTGGGTTTACAATTTGTATTCAAGCAGAAAAATTGGGACGAAGGACGACACGGCTTTGAAATAGAGAGTAAATAAAGGTCGATGGATCATGCATTGACAATGCCAGGGCCGGCGGCTTTAGAATTTGAAGAACAATTAGGGTTCATGTTTCTAGAGAGATATATCTATGGTTTCTTAATTTTATTTAGAAATGATTGGAATGATAAAATTTGGAATAGAAAAAGAAGAAAACATGTTGTTCCAAAGGAGGAAACGTGTTGTTCATAAACTTCAAAAAAGAAATGAGTTCAAAAAAAAAAAACTTTAAAAAGGAAATGGAATAATATCAAATTTAAAAAAGTCGGGTTCAAATTGACTTGGTCCACATTGGGCAGGTTCAACCGGGTTTTGTCGGGGGTGGATGGTACAACACACAGACCGATTGATAGTGTAAGTTACCCAAACCAACCCGACCCAATTCAAGTCAGACAGGTTGGGTTATAGGTTTTCGCGCAAAAATGCCTAGCCCTAACCATTAATGCATGTGTCTCAAAACATATTGATTCAAACTCTTTATCAAATCTTCATACAAAGAATTAAGTACTAAATGAATGAGTGGAATACTCAGTTTTTCTAGAAAAATAGATCAGGCTCCATTTTAGAGCCTGATCTCGTATGTGGCTGCCAACTAGAGAAGGAAAAAGGACTCACCAAACGCAATATTAGCACTCCCTACTCCATTTTTCGCGTAGGCCCTATGCGAATTTTAAAAGTACCTTTTTCAATCTTTAAACCCGAACCCCGACCTTTTCCTTCTCCCCACACCAATTCGAAAGAACGCAGGAACATCCCTTCTTCCAAGCGATTTTTCAAACCCCTTCCCCTACCACCAATTCTCTCACCAGACGCTGCCGCCACGCCAGAGTTCTTCTCGTCGGTAGCCACGCCATCCTCAAATTTTCTTAGTTTTTCTCAGCCCCAATCTGAAGGCATCTTCAGTAAATATATCTATTACAACAAAAACATTTGAAACATTTGAAAAAACAATAGAATTCAGTGTATCTATTATTCTTACTACTGTCTTCTTTAGTCAATCAGTAGCACAAAGGAAATTTTGTTCTTTTGTAGAAGCCATATTTGGAGAAGTTTGATTTTGTTTAATTTTTGCGTGTGGAATATTGTTTACAGCTTCAAAAATTGATGAAAATTACTGTTTACCAAAAGTGAATTCTTAAGGTGACAGATTCTTGATCATTGAATTTTGAAATTTTAAGACAAGGTTTCTGATCTTTGATTGGAAGTCTCAGAATTCAATATGCACACTTAACCATTAACAATTAGTAAAATTTTCATATAATAAATGGTGGCTAACAGCCTAAGACATATATGAGAATATGTGGCCGGCGACGCGAGCAGAAGCGACAAGGAGTTTTCTGGTATGTGGACAGGCAAACTGTCCCGTGAAGAGCTGGGGAAGCAAGGAGCTTATGTACGATTCTTTGGGTTCAGGCCGGGAAGAACTGAGATGATTCGGGGGTCGGGGTGACTTTTGACTAGAAGAGCTCTGGTGTGGTGGCTCTTCTGGTGAGAGACATTGGGTACGGGCAGTGGTGTTGCAGGAAATCAGAAGAGGGCGCTGGTGGGTTCTGATTTTTGTAATGTAGGGAGGGGAGGTGGGCGGTCAGGTGTAAAAGCTTAAAAACGGGTGTAAAAGCTTAAAAATTTAGATGGGGTCTGCAAGAAAAATGGGGTAGGGTTGCTGATATTGCGTTTGGTGAGTCCCTTTTCCTTTCCTCGTAGGCAGCCACATAAGAGATTCGGCTCCATAAGGCTAATATTGCATTTGGTGGGTCTTTTTTCCTTTCCAAGTAGGCAGCCACATAAGAGATCAGGCTCTAAAATAGAGCCTGACCTATTTTTGTAGAAAAACCAGTAGAATAATTTGATTATTATTTAAATGATTTTCTTAATTGTACATTTATCATTGTTTGTTGTAGTTGATTATTGGTGTAGTTTTAAAAATGAACTGTTTGATAGTTGTATATTCAAAATATGAATTAAATAGGGATTAACTAAATGTTGATATGTTAGACGGGGGGCACGAATGGAGATGTCCAAATGGGGCAGGGACTGGCCGGGATGGGGATTTCTTAATAGGACACCAGTCTCATTGCCATAAGACTGGGATCCTTGCCCTGTACCCATTGCATTGGCATCTCTATGTAGAAATCTTCTTTAAAAAACAAAAAATAAATATGACATTAGCCATGAAGTGTTATACATTACAGTATTTAGAGTTATAGTCGGCTTGGGTTGAAGATGTAATGACAAAGAAGGAAAACAACTAAAATGTACAATGTTTTACCATTAATTTTATACTGTAATTAAATGTTGCACTAAGAAGCTATTAGCGTACACATTTCAGTGTGTTTATTTTGTAATTAACTGAAAGTCGTGAGATATTCTTATTTATTTATTTATTTATTTATCTGGACTGTAGAAATTAACGACAAAGTGAAATATATCAAGTCAAGGGAGTGGAACACATCAATTTATTTATTTATTACGTTAGCAACGACTTCATTTGTTTTATTTTTTGGGTAAAATAAATTTTAGGGGTTCAAATTGTAACAAATTGGCAGTGGAGATTGAGAGGGGGTGGCGCCCCTTTCCTCAGGCGTTTGGGGGTAGCGTGTCCGTAATTTTTTTTATCCTACAATAGATGGTTAGGAATGACACACCATGCTAAAAGCAACTCACTTCACAAAATGACTTCATTTTTATAGCAAAAATAAATGACAGCCACACCAAAAAATGACTCATGTATTCATATAATAGAATTATCAAAACTAGTATAACACATGTGTGATGCACGAGTAGAAAATACGTTTGAAATTTAACCATGTGAAAGTTTTTTTAACGAATATACAGTAGTTGAATACATTCTAAAAGTGTAAAAACACAAAGAGTGTATCAATGGAGAAAATAACATCAATGGTAGTACCAATCCAATATACTCACATTGAAAAGACAATCCATATTTATTCCACAATTCACATGATAATCAATGTTCCATATGCAATATTCTTTCTTCTTTTACATATGCCTCAGTGGAAGGGGTCCATCCTCAATATTCAATATATTCACAGTCGTAAATTCAGCTAAGAATTTAAAAAACAAATAATGGATATTAAGACATCAAAGCATCGTCATGTGGGAGTAAAGTTTGATTTCACGAATAATTAATTCATACTTTTTTATGAAGGAATGATCTTTTGTGAAAACAAAACCCATTTAGATGATATGTAAAAAATTCACAGTACGATAAGAGTAGGATTATGGCATGTAATAGAGAATCATTTTTAAATTAAATTAAATTAAATACTTGAAAAAAACCAAGAAACTTCAATTAATTACTCCCCGTCTCGATTATTTGGTCTTATTTTTCCTTTTGGGATGTATCAAATATATGGTCAATTTCTATATTAAAAAGTCTAATTTGAATTACTTTACAAATCTAACCCTATTTAATACTTTAATTATCACTATCAATTTTAAATTTTACTCATTAAATAGGGACAAATTAATAACACGAATAACAAAATGTGCCATTTAACACGCATTTCTTAATCCTTGTGAAAAAGACAATGGGACCAGATAATCGAGATAAAAGGAGTATGTATAAATTTATTGACAGTCCTCAACATATACACCTTCGGTGCCATTAGTGATAAAATTTTTTTAAGATTGCAAAGGGGATTATAGAGGTGGGGAATCCGAACCCTTGACTAAGAGTTTAAGTAATCTAACTAGGATGCCATCAGACTACAAGGGTCTTGGCATTAGGGATAAAATAATTATGTAATTAATAGTTAATACAGTTAATTAATAATTATTAATATTAATTTCTATGTAATAATATTATTAGTAAATTATTATATTCACAGAAAAAGATCAGCTTGCGAACAAATAGTCTTTGAATTTTTGCAGATATATGGAATTAAGCAAAAATACATTCCAAATAAAAAAAGGGTAAATGAAATTTCACCCTCTATGCCACATATCTATAACTTCTAAACATTTTTTGATTTACCAAACTCGAAAAGAGATTTAAAAAAAATCAGCAGAGGAGATGTAAACCAACCAAATTTTCTAAAGAGACTGATTAGGCTCCGAAAATGGAGCCTGATCAATTTCCTTAGAAAAGCTGGTAAATCAACGATTCAAAGGCGGAAGAGGGAAGGAGGACTATAATTAACTACTTAACGGTCAAGGAAAACGAGACCTTTAAAATGCTATTTGCTAAGATCTGTACACAAGTGACTTGATGCTGGAGAGAAAGAAAACACAGCTTATTAAATTCATAGAGTTTTGTATAAAGAAAAATTGAATAAACACTAAGATAGAGATTGGAGATGATTAAGTAAGAGAATAAAGGAAGAGAAAGATAAAAGCGGCAAGGGGAAAATAAAGGAAGAGAAAGATAAAAGGACGTGTTGGCAGGGAAAAAAACCTAAAATAAAAAATAAAAAAGGAAAATGGCGTTATTAGTGACATCAACAGTTTAGACGTGAATATCTTATTAGACTTCTTTTAATTAAGATACATATATGTATATAGAATATAGATGAAAATTTTCAAAAACCTCTCAGAGGTTTTGTAACAAAACCTATCACTCCATGTGACGTATATAGATGCATGCCACATGTATTTCATATAAGTCATGTGTATTTTAAATACATGTGGAATGCATCTGTACATGCCATGCGGGGTGGGAGATTTTGGAAAAGGACTCAGAATATAGATATACTAGTAATTTCACCAGTGCGTTGCACGGGAAGCCTTGGCCAAATATTGTAAACTAAAAAATAGTTATATGTAATCTTTATATACAGTACTATTACATATTGAAAATTATTGTGTGACATATCTATTAGTATAAAAAATTAATATCGATGTACTATATGAACATTAGATAAAATCTGAATGATCTTCATGAAAGTTGCACAAATTAAGTTGAAAAGACATCGAGACTAATTATACAATCGACAAATTCTGAAAAAAATGTTAGAAAGTCTATTTTAAATAGATAGGAAAAATAAATGGGAAACCACAAGACACCTTGCATTTAATAAATAGAACAGCTCGCATTAATAATATGCCTATAATGGTTTAGAAGAAAGAAAATATGAATTCAGAAGTAAATGAACTCTACCTATTAGTCTGAGATATTGAAGTGAGAATAATGGCAGATATGCACGTAATTACAAGAGAGCCGCATTTTGTCTTGGATTCATTAAACAAACATGGATTGCATTAGAATGACTATTATCAGCATAAGTTTAAAATTAATAGGAAGACAAAAATGTAATTGCCTAGACATGAGACAATAAAAAGTGCCATAAACTGTTAAAAACCTCCTTGTAAACAACATTCAATGTAGCACTACTGGGCTGACCACTGTCATTGCAAATCATAAACCTTAACCCATTTCTACTCGTGACTCTCGAAACTGCTACATGTAACTAGCCATGTGTGAATACTGGCTGGCGTAAGAAAGCACCAACATGTTTCGAGGGGTTGACCCTGGCTCTTATTAATGGTCATTGCGTAACAATCATTAATGGAAACTATCTACGCTGAAAAGTCAATGGCAGTCTAACATCTAATGGAGTGACCTTAATCTGGGGATAAAAAATTTTTGGCCAGTATTTGTTCTTGGCAACATTTGGGCCTCCACAATATGATCCCCAAGTCTGGTCATTAACAGCTGTGTACCGTTGCACAATCCATATTAATGGTCTATATTCCATATAGGCATTACAAGGTAAATAACAAACTTGAGTTCATGCCTAGGAACTCCAGAATACCTAATACCATTTAAAATCTTAGGAGAATGGATTTTAGAAAGAGATTCAGATGAAGAGGCTGAATCAGAACTTAAATATGTCTTTAGTTCAGATGCAGTCTACCCCACCATATAATCATTAACCTTGTCCACCTCATCAAGGGTAGGTGCAAGAATAGCTCTTGTATATAGATAAGATGCCGAGTTGCCATGTGTCAAGAAATCAGGGTAAGTACTATCAACAATAGACTTGACCGCATGCGAGAGGATATGTACGAAAAGATCCTTTGGTATCTTAATATTAGACTCACCGGTATTGTTGTCTCCTAAAGCACCATCGCCAATTTGTAAAATCCCTTTTGAGAAACTCTGAAGAGCCACCGAATTAGGATCACCTTCAAGATTTCCAAGGCTCATGTTCTTGGTCAACTTCAACACATTATAGTGCTGCCATAGGAAAGAAGAACTTAAAGACACGTGTACAATGTCTTGCATGCTCCCTTTAGGAATGACTGGCAAAATCTATCTAAAATCTCCACTGAAAATAATGGTTTTGCCACCAAATGGTTAGCCAACATTGGAATTCCCAAAGAAACGAAGTATATCTCTCATTGTCAGGTCCAACGCTTCAATGCAGTACTTATTCATCATGGCAGCCTCATCCCAAATAATTAACTTGGTCATCCCAATGAGCCTGGCCAAAGGACGTCCTTGCTTTACGTTGCATACTGAGTCTTCAGTTGCAGTGAGGGGTATTGCAAATCTTAAGTGTGCATTTCTCCTACTAGGAAAAAGATGGGATGCTATACCACTGGATGCCACGTTCAAGACTATTTCCCCACGGGATCTGAGCGCCACAGACAAAGTTTTCCCAGTATTACTATGTTCGTAGACAAAGAAAACACACCACTACGACTATCTATAGTGTCATATACGGATTGTTGCTCATCAGTTAGGTCAGATAACAACCTGGAGTTCTCCTCAGCCAAAGCAGTTCTATCATATCTCAACTCTTCATGTATGAGACTATCAACAGCAGATGAGATGTATAAAATGGAAGGGAAGGGCATACCTGAATAGTCACGAAGAGTCTTACCTCTCTGCTCCAAAAGCTTCTCAATATCTACCGAACAATAATTTTTGAGTTCATCTTCACTCAACTACAGCTCTGCTGAATAGAAGTAACAAACAATAATTGATAAGATTAGTTAATTGTGTGATAAACAATAGCGGAAGTGAATATATTGAATTTAAGATGACGAATAATATCTGATCAGGTTAAATGGATAATAAAGAGAACAATCTGATCAGTGTTGATTACATGTAAACATTCATCAAATAAAGCGAACCATCTTGGTCATTGAGATTATTTCTCATGTTGTAGAGTATACTGTCTGATAAACAATGCCAGCACTACTCCCAAACCATATCAGGCTTCGTTAAAGAGTCTAACAATAAAAGAGCAACAAACAGACTACGAAGTGAGTGTGTAGAGTCCCATTGACTTGCCTCTGTAATGCCATCAACATACTCTTTATCATCGTCAGGTAAACCACGAGCATAGCACACATCTCTGAACAGGGCATGTAAGATACCGTTAACTGTCTTCAGGTCATCATAGCTGGTGGGAACTTTCACAACATTTAGCAACATCCTTGAATAGTATTTTTCTCCTACTCTAGGACGCATAAAATAGATACGTCTATCTGCAAAGCCTTTTTACCTTGGGACCCACTCTTTTGTTGGCTTCCTCCAGTTGAACTTATTGGAGAACTCAACATATTTCAACTTTCTTGCCGGAGGACACTTTTTGTTTGCTTTCATCCACACTAAAAAATTTGATGAGTTAACCATAGGCTGATTGACAACTGCATCGACAGTATCCCCTGTAGAGTAGAAAACATTATGCTCACCAGGAATATGAAAACTCAGCCGCTCAACAGGTACATCTCTGTAATGAATATGAAATCCAAAAATTCTCCAGGCAGACTCACACACTATGATGTAGCGACTGTCATAATACATCTTAATCTCAACTACCTTCTTTGCCAAAGATATATCAGTATTCTCAGTGAATGCCATGGTGATCCGATCATTTCCTTTGTTTATGTACTTGCACATGTACTTTATTCACCGGGTTTGGTTGCACCACTCAACGTTAATGTGTGCCTCATATATAAGAAACAAAGTACGATTGTACGGAATAACAAATCGATTGTCAAGAACAATCCCATTCTTCATAACTGTCCTGCCATTATCTCTTCTCCTATAAACTGGAAAACCACTAGGATCAATAGTCATGCGTTGTACAAACTTCTTTGGGAAGTGCTTTGTACAGTGACCTTTGTCCATGGAAGGCAATTCTTTATTCAATGGTCTACAAGGCCCATGTATCATCATCTCCTTCATAGTATTGTAATATTCAGGCTCTGATTACTCGTCAGGAATCTCAGTCGATAGTATCTGATCAATGTCTATAGCTGATAGATGTCTTTCCTTCTGTGCTACCAGAGCACAATATGAGCATGTGGCAGACCACATTTCTGGAACTCTATAGTGTAAACAACTGCAATAGTATGAAAAAAACTAACCTGTAAATACAGAATAAATAAAACAGACTTATAAACCATCCATTAACAAAAAATATGCTCAACACTGCTACTTTGATATTAAAATAAATTTAATTTAATATTAGGACATATCTGCTTTGACCTCACCAAATAACTTATTTTACTTCAAATCTCTAATAAGTTGATCTAGCTTAATTTTGAATATTCTACAGAGGATATTAGGCTGGTCTTCTGAATTTAGTCCCCCGTCCCCAACAAACTGAACAATCTTAGGCCACTATGGATTACATGTAAAGGTGATGAATAACTGTGGATATCTAGCCCATCTACAAATAGACATTGCATCTTGATACTTTTGAAGCATGCTAAGAGCACTCTCTGTGAATGAATTAGGTAATACAATTAGTTGTCCTAATTTTGCCACATTCGTCTCACCACGGCCACTTGCATAAG